>OOFJ01062046.1:2630-13505 GCA_900323375.1 Benthosema glaciale
CACCACTAGGGGGCTCCGCCTTGTCATACTACAGCACAGCACTTTTTGGTAAAATTTACATTTGTTTAATTTTGGTGAATTAATATGTGGAATTTCGCTCAATAACTTACCTCCTATGAAGCGTAGCATTAAAATCCCTATCACCACTAGGGGGCTCCATCTGGTCATACTACAGCACTTAGTTTGGTAAAATTTACTTTTGTTTAATTTTGTTGAATTAATATGTGGATTTTTTTCATAATGAAGTATAGCTCCTATGAATTCTCACGTGTAATTTGCTCAATAACTTACCTCCTATGAAGTGTTAGGGGTTCTAGGGGGTCCCCAGCTAAATTAGCCAAATATGTACCATCAAAATCATTTTAACTCCATTATCAGTATTTTATAGTTTGCTTGCTTTGAACATCTTCAGTTGTGTGTGTTTGAACATTTTTGAAGGTAAAAGGACAACACAGACAAGAATTCCTGGGGACTTGTTTCCATTGTGTTCCTATGTATAGAGTGTATGTGCATGCTTAAACTGAGTGGCAAAGTGAGTTCAGCATTGTTTAATGCTATCAGACTTTTCTGTTTGGATGTAATCCAATGTAAAAAAAAGTAATTTTTGCCACTCAGTAGGCGTTCCCGCATAACTTCTGGGTACGATGTTGATTTTCATGTCAATACCCTCGTTTCGATTAAGCCCTTCGCTAAATCTCACCCCAAAAAGCGATTGTCCAATTCCAATCCAAATAGTTTTGCAACTGTTGCAATGCGGGTCAAACCTTCGCCACCTCATAGCACACACCTTTGCATGGCTGTGTTGAACAATAATTTATTGCACAGCTCCATGTCAGAAAAGTTACACGACTGACCCACCCAGGTGATGACAATAATACTAATGACTAGTCTTACAGTGCAACATGCCTGTCGGGCGTTGTGAAAGGTTGATTTCTCCCTCTGTCATTTGCTCGTATTCCTAGTTTATTTAAATAATGTCACACACATTTGTCCAGTGCATATCCTACTGCAGGCCTGGGTGACTAGATTTAGAAGACATTTTGAATGATCGATTATTTCATAGTGAGAAATGCATCATTTAACATGCATCTCAATGGGAGAGAAGGACAGATTGACCTGTCTCTTCGCTGCTAACGTGCCTGTTGGATAAGAGCGGGTTTAGGGAGCGACTTGGCGAAGGGCTAATTCATCAACTTAACATTGTTCTTTTCCCCTTTTTTATTCTCAGCTGGACGCCGATGACGCCGAGCCCAAGTTTGACGAGCGGGAGGGACACGACGAGTATTCAGAGATGCACATGCCGGTGTAACGTACAAGAACATCCCTCCTCCTCCTCCTCGCACACCTCCGCGCTTTAGTGTTACGAGAGGGAGGGACATGATTGACGACGGCGCACGCACGCTCTTTAACTCGGTGGACACACACAATGCTGTCGATCTGAATATTCACTCACCAACCAACCGACGACCCGATGCCGGAGGGGGGGCTAGAGGGGTCCTCACTCAGTGCAATTTGTAGCCGCATCACTGTCTGCCTGTGGCCCACCAGTCCTGCTCGTCCATCGACCGCCGCGGAGGTTGCATTGGTGGACATCGGCACCATCTGCAAACTTTTAACAAGTGGACGATCATTAATTCATTTTACGCCGACATAACATCTTAAGATCTTAGATCGCGGCGGTGTTCCCGCCTCGGACGTGTTCGCGACCTAGCGTGCTGTACTGTAGTGTCGAACGGGACTCGTAGGCCCTACTAACCACTCAAACCCCCATAGCATTGTCGAGTGGAGTCCCTCAGCGCTCTATAATAGTGTAATTTCTCTTTTCGCGCTACATGAAAATAGCCGGTCGCCAAGCTCGCAGCGAGCTTGTCCATTGGCTATTTCCAGCAAGTGTTTTCCCAGAGTGCTGAAGGTTTAAGTGGTTAGCGTTGCAGAGGCCCTGTTACCCACTTTAAGAGCACTTTGTGGCACAAAATAATTAATATCAACCGAGGTGTTATAAACCGTGATGATCAGCTCGATCGTTTCATATTATACTTGTATTTTATTTTTTATTTTTTTTGGGGGGGGGATTTGTGTGTTTTTTTTAAAAATATATTTCAGGGGAGGAGAAATTACAAATCAACTGAGTTCGCAACAAGTTAGAGTTAGACGGATGATAGACGCGCGTTCATTTTCAACCCTGAAAGGTTGCTCTGATTCACATTGAATATGTGGAGGATTATATTTGGGATACATTCCTTCTTTTTAACGTGTAAACATGCAAAGAGTTATCGCTGTGGACGTTTTTGGCGCTTCCCCCCGTGTCGTTGTGGCTCTTTTATGCTCACCAAGCGCCTTATGAAGGAAATGAAAAGATATATATATATATATGCTGAGAAACGTTTAGTTTTGTTTTAAACGTCTCTTCACATAGCAGCAGCAGCCACTCGTAGCTCCTAGCACTTTTTTAACACAAACAAATCTGTACTTTCCTCCCCCACGCTCCTGTATTTTATGCAATTGTTTTGTATGTATATCTAGTGTGTCCCTGTTGGACTGTTGTTGTATACTTTGCCATAAGAGTCAACGTTGCCTTAGTGTGCTTCTGGAATAACCCCTAATCTCGTATTGATGACTAAGCTTGTGCCTCTTGCCTTTTAAAATGATACCGTACCGAGTCTGTATTGGACCTCAGCTGTTTTTAGAATAGATCCTAATTAATATATCGATTAACTGTCGGAGCGAATAGGCTCATAAGGTGTTACTCTGTGCCTGCGTTGACTGAAGCTGACCAGTAGAGGGGGGTGGGTCATATTGTGCTGCATTACCAAAATCAAAGAAACACAATCATCCATTTCTCGTGTATCACTACATTACCATGATGGTGCCGTCTTTCAGTAGAGTCGGTGTCCACTTATAATAACTCTACTTCGATACGCATTATTAACACAGTGGCGTCATTGCAATAACCTTTGTATTTAAATGAGGTTGTGGCTTCGGTAGTAGCTTTTTTTTTTTGTCTATTGCTGAATCCTCACCACCCCTCCCACTTCTGCGGGCTAACCACAAGGTCGTATAATGGTAATTGTCTGTATATTATAGTATTAGTTTTTGGTCACCTGAGTTCTTACTTACGTGTGTGTTTAGTGATGACAATCTAGTCAGCTTATGGGTGAGAGCACTAATTTATTTTCGTTACTTTGTCCGGGTGCCAAATTATGTCGTGTAAATAGATAAATAGTTTTGTTCCAGAACAAACGACTACAGTCCAGTCATCTCTCCTATAACCATATCATGTGAGTTTTTTTGTTTTTGTTTTTACATCCACGATGGGTGGTTTATCACATAATTTTCACATTGTTTCTCACAACATTCCACAGAGTATTGCAAGTTAACTTTAAAAGTTCTGTATATCACTAATGTTGCTGACAACGTAAAACGTCCATGAGTAGTGGACTCACCGACCAAACTCCACTGAATTGTGTCGACAATCTCACTACATTACGTGTGCATCATCACAGACAGGAATGGCTTCTTGTGTTTCAAAGAAAGAACATGAATAGATTGAGGAGTTATGAATGTACCCGTTTATCGACTATTGATGATTTAAGCTGTGTGTGTGTGTGTGTGTGTGCATCAAATTGTCTGTTCTCACATGTATGCATTGAAGACACTACGTTGAACTTCAGGGCACTATCTTGAGCGACGCCTTATTATGCTTTTATCTCTAATCATCTTATGCATTGTTTTACGCTTTAAAAATAATAATAATTGTGAAAATAGCCGAGCTCACAATACATGGATGTAGATCGACTATTTTCACTATTTCAAAATGGCATAGAAATGCCTAAGAAGATTAGGGATAAGGTATAAGGCGCCGCACAAGATGGGACCCTCAGTGTAAACTGCCTTTGCCCATAATATCTCATCACCATGATAGTGTCTGTAATTAATTTGTGCCTATTGTCACCTAAGTCACTGAAAATCTTATTAAGTGCCACTGGTGGTGTTATGTATCACATGAACAATTGTATCACAAAAAGGTGTTTTATTATTATTAGACCATACGCCTGTGGGACCATAATTGAATGATTGTGGAGTCTCTCAGATGAATGATACTTGGATTGCACTCCCCACAGTTGCCACAGTGTGTCTCAACTCTCATCGCAATGAGTGACATGATTGCTGGCCCCTTTGAAGAGTATTTAATGAATGAGTTAATGAGTATTTAATAAATTAAAGCACAGCTGAGGAATATTAATGAAGGAAAAGAGGTGGCTTAGTGGGATGCGATCTCAGTTTTATGTCTGCTAATGTGGATGAAGGTATTGTTTGTCACTTTTAACTCCTTGTGAAAATACTGATACAGTGTATGTTCCATTTCAAAAGCAATACAAAAATCTGAGCATATATATATTGCTGGTGTGCCCTGTACATAAAGATGGTTCAAATATTGATGACAAATAAATACTTTTCTATTTATAATTGGTCATGGTTCTGTTGTGTGTGTGTGTGTGTGTGTGAGTGTGTGGTTATTGACATTGGATTTAATACATAATTTCAGACAAACGTTTAACGTGCAGCTTATAATGTATTAGCCTATTTAACTTTCCTCTTAATTCCTGGAATTTAAACTAGTTTCCTGCAAATATCTGCAAGTGCAGACATTTTCACCATTGAGCTAATTGAGCCAGCCTGCTTGTTCGGGGGATAAATTGACCAGGTCAAAATTCAAGTCATTCAAATTCAAGTCAGTGTCTCGCTGAGACGTGACCTTTGACACAATCTAAATGTCTCGCTAGAATGGCAGGCCCGTAGAGACAAAATACAACCATATTGTATATACATACTCTACCTTACAGATTGGATATTTTATGAATTCATTTTTTTAATGTGTGTATAAAAGGTGTGTCGCTTTAAGAACTGGGTCAAAATATGCCCTCAAAAGGATGCTTAGTAGTAGTACTCTTATGTCGCAACTTTGCAGTAGTGTTATCGTCAAGGAAAGGGGGCTGACTCTGCCCCATTGGCGGATAAGTTGTTTTTGCACGTTAGCGTTTAACCCCCCCCGGCCAGAGTGGGTGGTCCATAGAACCCAAATCCCTGCAAGCCCTCGCTGTAACACAGGCACAATACGAGACGAAAGATGTCTGCTTTGTTGCTGTTGGTGCTTAGTGCCGGAGCACTGCTGTGCTGCGTGGACGCCCAGGCGGCCTACGACCAACTCCCTGACAACTACAAGAAGGGAGTGGACATTGCCCTGGAGCAGATCAACACCCATTCTTCAATCCAGCACCATTTTAACTACTTTAGAGATCTGAAGAAGTCGGACATCCAGGTACTACTACTGTGCATGTGCAGCATGTCTGGTGTTGGTGTGTGAATCACTGTTAAAGTTCATGTAGTTTTTATCCTTCAACCATGTAAATATTGATTAAGGATAAGGTGTGCCTCCAATCCCTCCAAGTCAATAATATAGTTATTGACTGACACAGTAACTAACTGTAAGCAAACCATGGTTATGGTCTCCTGTGCATTTCTACCAATATAAGCAGTACTCCTGTGCAAGTTCATGCCATTTTATAGTTCCTAAACAAGTCGCCCTAGAATGGGACATGAGGTTATTAAATGCTAATAATACTCCTTTTCTCCTCAGCCTGGGTTCAGTGTGACCTACATCTACCATCATTTTCACCTGAAAGCCACAAAGTGCCCCAGGGGGACGCCTGACTCTGGAAAATGCCACTTCAGAAATGACCGGGTAAGTTCAAGTTGTAACGTTTTGAATGTTTATACCCTTCTCCTGAATGTTTATACCCAAAAAAGAAAGACAAGAGAGCAGTCTTTGAACAGTGTCAAGACAATCACCACACTGTCCTGTAGTCAGTGTGCCGAGTTCACGTTTTGCTTGTTCTAACTTGCTTGTGGTATTTGCTTGGTATTTGTTTTCCCCCCACAGCCTTTGGTCGACTGCGCAGTTTGCTACAAAATGTTTGAGGGCAGGATCGAACAGGAGCCCAAGCCCTACATCCACTGTGTACACAGGCCGGCCCTCACAGAGGTCAGTTTATTAGGCCAGTGGTTCTCAACCTGTGGGTGATTTGGGGTGTTTGCCCAGATGACAGTGAAGGACTTTACCGCATCTAAAGTAATCAACAAACTACTATAAAAACTGATCAATTGGCCAAATTAAAAGATTAATATAGTCGATCTACAAGATCACAATGCCTCGCAACGCAATTGGCGTTGTGATCTATTTTAACAATATTCAAAATATTCATCTGTCAAGTCAATGTAATATGTAATACCTCAACTCCTACAATTCCATGTCCTGTGCTTGTCAGGGTAGGGGGTCCCCAGTTCAAATATGATTATCTTTTTGGGGGGGAACCACAAACAAGTATTGAAACATGATTGAATGAATTTTTTGTTTGAATTTGTTCCACTTTATGTCTCCCTGACAGGAAATGAAGGTGGACAGAATGAACCATTGTAACACCATGTCCTACATTAACGGACAGCCTTCTATTCTGTTGGTGAAGGGAACTGAGCAGGAATGAATGGCGAGTGTAAGAGCCAAGGTTCAACGGTGGCTTTGGACAGCAGCCACACAGGGTCGTTGTCGTTTCATACAGATCATCAAAGCTTTTGAAATATTCTCTCTGAATATCGTCGCTGCCTGTCGGGGAGAAACCAGCTTTCTGCATTTATCAACTTTTCATATTTCTTTAATAAATCGTTTTTTTTTTGGCACCCTTTAGGTCTGTGTGGGTTTTACAAATATATTGGTCCATTGAAAAAATATTTGTAGCGCTTCTGAGTAAACCCAAGTCCATTGGATTGTTGATTGCCAAGATGTTTCTTGTTCCTTGTGACACATGTTCACTATTTTCTTATTTTCTATTTGTGAGAAACATCCTTGATTAGTAATGTCATTTTGTGTTTGTTTCATTTTTATTGAAGTTCAACTTCACACGGTTTGAACACTGCTGAATAAAGTTTACACTGTATACTCCAAGTCTTTGCCTGGTAAAGTCAATCTAAATAGCCTTCAGAGCACAGTTGACATGCAGTAATTTGTCCAGCAAAGAGCCATGTTGACTGAATCGTGAGTCGTGACAGTCAGTGCAAGGTCTGTTTTCTGGTCAAAAGATCACATCTAATCCCAAGTCTCCATTCTAACAATTACCATGTGGGTTTTTTATTTAATTCAACTTCTGAGAAAGCATATGGCCTTTCCTGTGCAACTCCCTGAATCTGAGAATCTGTTTCCTTTTAAATGAGAGGTCTGTTTGTTTGGGGACACCGGGGCCCTGAGGCCCGTTTGTAACAAGAAAGCCAAGAGAAACAAGGTGCAGTAAACAGTGATATAACCGTTAGTGTGCACAGTGACTCAATGAGTGTCTGCTTTTGCTTTTGGTTGTGTTGTTACGGTAAGTAGTGCTTTGATGTTGTACATGTTTGTACACGTTAATGTTTATCACGGTGGGAGAGGGGGAGGGTTGGGTTGTCCGCAGAGCAAACCCCTTCACCTTCATTTTGGCTGCTCTTTAGACAGACACACAAAGGAACATGGCTGCTGCAGTGCTGTTGTTGCTGCTCGGTGCTGGTGGAGCTCTGCTGTACTCCACAGAGGCTCAGGAGGCGTATAATCAGCTCCCCGATGACTACCGGAAAGGAGTGGATCTGGTCCTGAAGGAACTCGGCTCCTACGCTGCGGTCCGGCTCCATTTCCGCTTCTTCAAGACTGTCCAGAAGTCTGAGATTGAGGTAGATTTTAGTCATATATTACCTACTTAACAGTGTTGTTGAAAATTACTACATCTACTACTCCAAGAGGCCAATCTCAGAGGCAAATATTGTACTTTTACTCCGCTTATACTGCAATTATTAGAAACCTTTAGTTATAGATTTGTATTATTGCAAAACCACTTCAGTTCAGACCTATACTTTGGCAATTTGGCAATAGCTGACGTACAAGCTCACAACTTTGCTTTATAGATCTGCTATTTTCAAATTATTTTTTTATACAATTGAAAACTTGTGAATTGGGACCTTATACATAATGAGTACTTTTAGCATATTTTGATTGCCAATTCTTTTGTACTTTTACTCAAGTAAATTTTGAATACCGAAGAGACTTTCTAATCTAAGGTATATCTTTAGTCTAATACTGTAGGTTACATGTTTTGTTTTGTTTTTTCAAATAAGAATACACACTCAATGTAGCTCCATTAAGATCATTTTACTTACCAATGTTCTGACAACTTTCAGCAAGCTTGTCTTTCTCAGGATAGTTGCTATACGTAAACGGTTGCACAGATTTGTTTTTATTTCATTGCATATTTGTCGACATGGGCGTGGCTCTTCAGGTCACATGTTTAAATTCCCTCTTGCAGCAGATAGATAATCACTACAAGCACTTCTGCCAACATAACACAGGAGAAAGAAATGATAAAATAAAAAGAAACAACATTTTTAGGATCTTTACTGCATCAAAAGTAATCAACAATTTTGAAAATGGCCAATCTACAAGGTCACATGCCAAAAAGTATAAAATCATTTTGTGGACATCATATGGAAGTACAGAAAATAGTAATTGGAAGAATGAGCATTAAGATGTAGACATACGAGAGTGTATATAAAGATAGGAATGTGTTTGTAGGAGGATGTCTGAATGAGAGGAAACGGTAGCTAGGATATAGTTGAGAACCACAGGGCCTGAGGCTCGCTTATAGGCTAGTAGAACAGGAGTCTTCAACATTTCTCAGCTCAAGGACCCCTTAGCTGATCGAGAGATGAAGCAGGGACCCCCCTACTACATATGATATTGTATAAAATTGTATGATATAGCTTCAAAGACCGTACTATCATCAGTGTTGTGTAAATCAATGTTTTTTATTTTTTATTTTTTTATTTGTATACATCTTATCTTATATACATTTCCCCTATCGCTACTGAACTTTTTTTTATTCATACGGGAAAGGGTGTGTGCTCACTACAATTATCCATGTCAAATGTCAATCGTGGTATAACCACAAAACACACAGTCAATCAAATTATACGGCTGAACAAGCATAAACGAACAACATCTATCAAATTTAATTCCCATAACATGTTCCCAGAGTAATTAACAGCACAATAAATCCAGTGATGGAATAATTACTGACGTGTTTTACCTAAAAGTGCCAATACCACATTTTGAATTTGAATGCTGAAAAGGTTTTGGACATATGTGGTTTCCACCTGACACAGACCATATTTGCTGTTAACTTGTATTAAATACATTAAATAGACTTTGTTCAAGTTTATTTAAGAGGGAAAGTGAATAAAAACATCTCAGCCATTTTCACCACACAATATTCAAAACAAGCTGTGGAGATAAACATTGGCCTATTTTGCAATCTAACCTCACCCATGGTGTTTTAAGAACCATACCAGTTAATTTACATGTCATCGTCCCGTCAACTTTGGCCACATTGTTTATAGGCTACATAACCTCAACCTCAGGCATTTTTGATAGTGTTTGTTTTGTCCATATTCAGTCAACATTAAATAATGTCCCTATAAAGTTTTGTCAACTTTCGAAATATACAGCATGTAGCACTTTTACAGACTTCGGCTCAACTGCTATATCAGAGTAATACAGAAGCGTAAATAATCAGCATAGTGGTTTTCAAATGGGTGAATTAACTATAGCAACAGGAACCATCCCTGTACTTTAATTGACCAGATTCCTTAAAGATGGAGTGTGAAACTGGCAACCAATCTGAGGTCTTTCAAGCAGCAGGCTAAATCATGTCTGTTAGAAAAGGTTCACATGAGAGGATTGTGTGCACAGCTTATGCCTGTATTTAGGCCAGGTTGGATGCCAAGGCATCAAGGCGAGAAATTAATAAAGGATAAAAGAAAACACATGCACACTTGTTTTAAGTTCCAAAAACTTGTATTAACTGGCACAACGTTGCAACCTCTTTATCCGGAAAATATTATAGTGAGACAAAAGAACAATATACAACTACTCCTGTCCGGAGTTAAGATTAAGAACAGCCAAACTATTGAAACTAACACATACGGAGGCATGTGCATGCCGACACGTTGTGAGCTTGTAGATCTGTTATTTTCAAATAGCCATTAGCCACTGTATTGTGTTTAAAGGGCAAAGGGCTTTGGGCTTGTTTTTAGAGTCAATGAAGAAAATGATGATTGCTACATAAAGAAAAAAGGCAAGCACAAACAAAAAGCAAGAGACAAATCACCACTGGTGATAACAGCCAGGGGAGGCACTGTAATGTCAAACATCTCGCAGAGGTTGGAAGTAAATTATACTCTGGCCACACTGGCGAGCATTCCCTGAATATTACATAAATAAGTAGCAACAATTTTCGTCACTTCGTGGCCGCAGAGTGCGAACGCGGTTAACTATTATTTTAATTAAACAAAGCGTCCTGGGAGTGTTGACCTGCTCTAGCTGCACCATGCTGTGAGACAAAACGAGGACATCTGGAAAACATGCCACTTGTGCATCTAGTAGTCTCTCATATATACAGCTCCTTTCCAAAAAATTAGAATATCATGTAAAAGTTGGATTATTTCCACAATTCTATTCAAAAACTTTAACTTTCATTAATTATAGATTCAGTGGACAGATTTTAATTGATTTCAAGTATTTATTTGTTTATCTTTACACAATTATGGCTTCCAGCTCATAAAACCCACCAAAACAGGATTTCAAAAAATTAGAATACTGTGAAGAAATCATCATTTACTCCTCAGTTTAATGCAGAGCATGAATGTTTCAATCTGAATTTCACATTAAGAAATTAGGATCACATCAAATCAATCAAAATGTAGTACTTTCAAAACAGAAATGTCAATCTTTAATACTTGGTT
>OOFJ01062073.1:0-10239 GCA_900323375.1 Benthosema glaciale
AGCCTGAGCCTGAGCCAGAACCTGAGCCAGAGCCAGAACCAGTGGTAGAACCAGAGCCCGAACCTGAGCCCGAGCCAGTTGAAGGTATGTGGGTGGTGGCATGATCGGGGTATTCTCTCACCTCATCACCCTCATCCAGCAGCAGCAGCACCGTCCGCTCCAAGGCGGACAGACCCATTTAGTTTTAACCCATTAAGACCAGGCGAGGGCCGGGAACAATTCTACAAATTCTGTGCGCTCTAAATGAGTAGTTCTCAAACCGTGTTGTGATTTCACAAGTTATTCTACGTTTTTTTCAAACACTTTCAAGATTTTTCAAAAAATGGTTAAACAATGGCAGGCGTACGAGCTTGCAGCGCGGCACAAAGTGACGTGCTGTGAGCTTGTAGATCTGCTGTTTTTTTAATAGCCAACGCCAAGATCTAAAATGAAACGGGTGCCTTACTGGTTTTAATGGGTTAACCAACCACACCTTTATTTTTTTATACCTTCTACACTAGTACTACTAATCTGTACCTTCCCTTCAGTACTGGCCAGATTAAAGATGGCTGAAGAATTTAGGTTTCAAAACGCCAATTTGCCTCACTTTTGTTTTGCAAGTCTTTTTCCTAACTTGAGGTGCAAGCTGCTTGTTTGTAATTTAAGAGACACAAATCGTGATGAATGTTACCAATCTGACATTTTGAGTCGGAAATGCAGTTTTTAAATGCAATTTCTTACATTTCAGAACTCACCTCAAAATGCATGTATGCCAACATTTGCCAAAAACAGAAACAATGACAAATGTACAGTTATAGTTTTGTGTGTTGCTATCACACACTGTAACTATATTAATTAATTGTAATTTGCCTTTCATTTTAATTCGGCCAAAAATAAAGGCACTTGTTGGAAGCACATTTCAATTCTCACTTTTGATATCTGTCATTCAGTGTTAAT
This sequence comes from Benthosema glaciale, assembly GCA_900323375.1. Lineage (NCBI taxonomy): Eukaryota > Metazoa > Chordata > Actinopteri > Myctophiformes > Myctophidae > Benthosema > Benthosema glaciale. Next base: position 937 of record OOFJ01062073.1, read on the forward strand.
GATGTCAGCATATCAAAGGCTTGCTAATGTTATCATTAAAATGCCTGTTTCCTTTAAAGGAGACATGAAAACTGCTATGCTCCAAAGATAATTGTATTAGGAAAGAAATGAAGGCTTTTGTTGATCTTTTGTTTGTTTCTTAACAATTGTAACAATTGTAATAACAATTGTTCCATAATAGAAGAATGATACTTTGATGATCAATAGGAATGTTTACAGTCTGTGAAAGTCAATTTAAATATAATTGTATCGATTATGTAATGATTACAACATTATCTCTATTATTACATTACAATCCTTATTTCAACAAAGTATCATTGAAACAAACACTGAAGAGGGACTAGCACTAAAGCTAATAGTGCGCTAGAGAAGAAACCATAGTGAAATGTCCTTAGCCTCACAGTAATCTTTGGGTCAAATTTACATTTCTGCCTAACTGTACTCTCCTAAACACTGCTGCTTCATTTTTCCCTTACTGCCTGTGTCCTCAGAATGCAAAGCCATTTTAAGTCAACCTTTTGACTTGCAGCATCAATTATTGTAACAAGCATATTGACACATAGGCAATAAGGCAGGGTAAATCAGCAAGAGAGTAGAGTTGGGCAGATATGAATACATTGCAGATAAACATGAGTTGTATTACTCATGATTGCCTAAGTCAATCTACTTAGGTAGATATTTTCTGGAAACCAAAAACAAAACAAAAAAAGGCCCTTATGCTAGGAGGCTAACGGCGTGCAGCTCCCGCTGTCATGCTAATATGCTAATGCTGTTCATTCTGCTCTTATTTTCAATGCTTGCTGCATGCAGAGGCCATTGAAGAGGAAGGTATGTTGATTAAAACTTTGGTGAATTTGGTGTGGACGGACCCTGTGTCTGTTGTTTCTGGTCTGTATTGTGGTGAGGAGGGAATATCTGCTCTGCTGGGCACAAAATGTCTGTCCAAAATTAATTTATACTGTCTGTCATTTGGCTACACTTTGAGTCAAATTACCACAATAGGACATCAATACATTTATTTAATTATATATTTCTTAGTTTCCAAAGGAGTTTAGTTTGACAAAAGGTGGAGAAGAAGGGTGAAAGAATAATGCTAACAAGTACGCGTCGCGCCTCTTATGCCGTAGTAGCGCTGCCGCGCCAATAACCACATGAAAGCTCTCCCTCTCATGACTTAATTGCTTAACGATACAACTTTGCATGGCATGGTTTCACCAAAACATGTTCCAAAAATGGACATGCGTTACCTTGCCTGTGAAGCAGGCTTTGGGGTCAAGCCAAAAACATGATACAAACTCACAAAAGTGAGTTTTGTTTTTAGGTTTTTCCCAAATTTCAGCAGTGACACTCAACGTTTTAACCACTTTCAACAAACACTCAAACATTTTCAAAACGTTTACTGAAATCATTCCAAAAATAGACGAGACACATTGTGAGCTTTTAGATCCGTATGATCTAGTATTTTTGGAAGACAAATGAAAATTATATAAGTGTTCGCATATATAATGACGTGCCCCAAATAGGGATGCCAGGGGTTACAGTGGTTATAACAGTAACATGAACTGCATGTGTAGTTTTAATTTGTAATAAATAAGCTGATCTGTTTTGAACGTAGAGTACATGAAAATATAGTTACAATAACAGCCAAAACTTCAATTTACTGTGTCAGCACGACGATACACTAAATATCATATTTGTTTGTGTAAAACTGTGTGTCTATCTAGTATATGTGAAGTTTTGATATTTTGTTGATTTTTCTAACCCTGAACTTTCACTCGAAAGGCCGGGCAACGATTTGTATTATCCCAGTTTAACATTGTGTGTTTAACTTATAGTACAGGACTACAGCAAACAAAACAATCTAGTGTGCATCTCTAACCCATAACGTGTACTTGTTCCCCCTTCTTCATTTCTTAATGAACAGAGGAGAAGCCCAAATTCAAGTAAGTTTACCTTCCTCATGTAACCCCGCATTGAAATGATCTCCCCCATACATTTCAATCTTCTGTCATTTTCCATTACCATTGTTGCTTTCGTGAATTAATTCATGGTGAGACATCGATATATTTCATTTCCCATAGAGCCCCTAAACTTCCCGACGGTGACGCAGTCAACTTTGATGTGAGTATATAGACCTCAGAGGGCTGTTCGCCTTATTCTCGGCTCTTCTCTGGCGGGTCGGCCACCATTGAGTTTTTCCTCTGTGTGCTGCTTCATTCAATATTTGTTCACATCTCGCCCTAGTAGGGCGAGAAGGTAATAAGCAGTGTTGGCAGATGTTTGCCAGAGAAAACTAGCGCCCAGCCAAGGCCTATGAAAACAAGACCCTACTTGAAAAAAGCAGATCTACAAGCCTCTCAATCACTCACATTGCGAGGCGTTGTGACTTGTGATCTGTGACGTGTGTGCGTGTGTGGTTCTAATCCCTCTTTTGCCTCCGTTCTGTCGCCCCCTGCAGGACATCGCAAAGAAGCGCGTGGGAAAGGACCTGCAGGAGCTGCAGGGACTGATCGATGCTCACTTTGAGTGCAGGAAGAAGGAGGAGGAGGAGCTGATCGCTCTCAAGGAGAGAATCGTGAGTTTGGGTTGTCGTGCCACCACTCTGTGTGGGGAGGGTGAATTACAGGATACATGGGCAACTGGCGTCTCAGTTAATGCGGCCCTCAGAATATTGATTTATTATTGATTGTCTTTTTTTGTGACCAATGTATTTGTATTTAGTTCATAAAGTTAACATAACTATAACTAAATGCATTTGAAATTAAAGAAAAGGGTTACTTTTCAGGATTCCAATAAAACAAAAATAGGCAAAAAATATTCAGGATCTCAATTTTGAGCTTGTAGATCGGCTATTTTCTAGGACAGTAATATGCAATTTGGCCCCTCTGGAGTGAGAGTGGAAATATAGTGGCTCTCCCCGTCGGCAAAGTTGCCCACCCCTGAATTACAGGATTCAAATGATAAAAGAAAATGGCAAAGGTAGCTGATCTAACAAGCTCTTTCGAACTTGTATGCATCTGCGACTACTACCGTACTACTAGTACTACCATTAATTTACGGGGAAAAAATAATAAAGTTAAAATATGGAGATAAGAATGTTGCAGTGCATCAGTGTTACAGTATCTTGGGATATTATAGTGAAAATAATAAAGATATAGAGGAAAAACTATCCAAAACATGTGAATATTCTGAGATCATCATTGTAAAAAAATATATTATATCACTAAGATTTCCTCAGTAATAAAAACTACTGTACTGTACTGAGAGTGCAGACAAAACTCCATTTCACTTTCCATTTGTCCATTCTCAAAGTCAAGATGTTAAGAACTGATTTGTTAAGCCTGAAGTACAGGACTGAAGTGAATCCCCTGTGCGTGGTGGAAATTAAAGAATTCAGATTGTTTGGTGGTTCTGGTTCTGATTCTGTGAACGTCTGCAGGAGAAGCGTAGGGCTGAGAGGGCTGAGCAGCAGAGAATCCGTGCCGAGAAGGACAAGGAGCGCCAGGCCAGACGTGAGGTTCGTATCGTATCCTTCTGTAGGGTCAGGAATGGATCCTTTAGGATTCTACCGACTGCTTGCCCCAAAACAATCCAGCAGTTGCTGTTGTGTTAAGACTGATGTTGTGCTGACCCGGCCTGCGCTGTGTGCTTCCTTCCTGAATACAGGAGGAGAGGCGCGCGAGGGAGGAGAAAGATTCCCAGAAGAAGGCTGATGAGGATGCCAAGAAGAAGTCTGCGCTGTCCAGCATGGGCAGTGCCAGCAGCCATCTCCAGAAGGTCAGTATCTATCTGTGCAGACATGCTGGAGACCACCATGTATTGTGTAAAGTTGTGTTGCAGAATAAACTTTTTCGTGGACGTCATAGATAGATTCATAGATTTGTTTGACAGCACGATCATCAATATCATGTATTTTACTACTACTACTTTCATTCTGTACATTGTTTTGGGTTAAAGTTCTCCTCAGAATAGGGATACTAGGGTTGATCCTATCACACAAAGATTTGGCGCCCCCTTGTAGTAACTATGATGAATGAGTAGTCGTGGACCCCCAGTTGAAGACCCCTGCTGTAAAGGCAATCCATGCATAGAACGTTGCTTTAACGTCACCGCTCTTTCACAGGCCGACTCCAAGAGGGGAGGAAAGAAAGAGACTGAGAGAGAGAAGAAGAAGAAGATCTTGGCAGCCAGACGCAAGCAGGTCAACATTGACCATCTCAATGAGGAGAAGCTGAAGTAAGTGCGATGTGATTATTGGTTACTTACCAATACTGGCTCGCATAGGTCATATTTATTACTAGTTCTTAGCTCGATACTTCTAATGCTTAGAATGTTATTTAGATGCTATATGATACTGTTTGGACAGATGCTGTAGGTTTGACGTTCACCTGTTCTAGTTTCTTTGAAGCACTATTAGCATACATTTGCATTAAGAAGACATTTTGAACTCACATGCTGGCATTTCGGTTCACCTCCAGGGAAAAGATCAAGGAGCTGCACGAATGGATGGTCACCCTGGAGTCCGAGAAGTTCGACCACACGGAGAGGCAGAAGAGGCAGAAGTATGAGGTGGGTGTCCATCCAGGTGCTGCACAGAGATCAAACATCATAATGTTATGGTGTTACACAATGTACCGGTATATACGTATATACGCTTCTACATATCCATTATCACTGCACTGTGTAGCTGCTACAGACCAGCATAACTACCTTAGAATAACGTGTTTATGCTGGCCTCATTGGTGCTGTAGGCAGCCCGTCAGTCTCGTAATCTGAAGGTTGTGAGTTCGAGCCTCACATGGGGCACGGTTTTACTAGGGTTGTCCAGATCTAATACAATATTGGACCGATATCAGTCTATCCCAACCTAATGATGGGACAAATATAGATCTAAGCAAGCTGTCAATTGTTGCAGTATTGGAATCAGAAGTCGTAGTACTTGCCGTAGCCTTAACCTCCTACAGGCGTATGCAAACAAAGTTAGATGAATATACCTAAAATGTTGCTCTACATGTCTGTAGAGCTTCGCACCGCGTTTCGAGGTTGTAGATCTGCTATTTTTGTTCATTTACAAAAAAAGGAAAGGTTTGGAAAAACATTGAGAGAACACGTTTCTGCCCGACTGCGACGATATACAAGATCACATGTTGTACTCTTTGTATAATCTTGTTGTTTCACATTTCTAGAGCTGAGCCAAAATGGCCGGCTCTGTAAAAGCATCCTCCTATTCAGAGAGGTTTGAGGTGTTCCTGAGGTTTTTTCGCAAGTGGACTTGCGATGAGGAGGATGGTAATGGTTGCCTAGTGGCAGGATGGGACATCTAGAATGCAGAACCTCCACCCGTATCTGAATGCTACATTTTTCAAGAGATTGATAGACTATACATTTCTTTATTTCTTTTGTTTTATTCGCCACTTAAACCCTGTTGAGTGGGGTCTTGTCAACCAGCTATTTTCCGGGGGGAAGGTTTTCCCAGAATACGCATGCTAGTGTTTACGTGATAAACTATTAAACACCCACAGTGCTCTATGTTGAGAATATGAACAAAGACTATGAACATAGACATAACGCTCTGTTGTCCTTCAGGTCCTTACCCTGCGTAAGAGAGTGGAGGAGCTCAGTAAATAGTAAGTAAAAGATGAGCGGCTGGTGTTGACAGCTCTGCAGATATTCATTCCTAATACGACGATGAATGCCGTGTCGCAGATCTCACTCGTTTCTTCTTCTTCTGTTTTCTTTGCCGCATTGTAGCAGCAAGAAGGGAGCCGCCACCCGCCGCAGGAAGTAAACGGGACCTGTCGTACCGGCTTGGAAGCCAGAAATGCCATCGTAACTGTTATCGGACACACGCCTAAAAAGTTGCAACGCACACTATGGCAAAGGTGTTGGTCTGTTGGATCAGACATTAGTACCACTGAGCACCGCCTTTTGTTTCACTTTCATTTTTGCCTGTGGTACATCCCCTAAGGAGCCATTAGCATGCTGTTGTAGGAATATCCGCCCTTCCCGCTTCGCCTTGGGCTGTTGTTGGTTCTCAAATATTTTTGTAAATAAATAAAGTGTGACACGTCAAGCCATGTCTGTCATGATCTGTTATTATTCATACCCTTAATAATAAAGATCAATATTTCTAGCCATGTACTTTTAAAGTCATTTGTTTCAAACACTGTTTTTAAAAAGGTGGTTAAAAACGTTTCATAAAAGGTCTATGTTCTGATAATATTTGCTATAAAGTAAGTGTATAGCTATTTTATAAACACTAATTGGCAACTTATGGGTTGCCAATTTCATCCAATCAGGAGACCATATCTAAACTTTTAGTTTTCCATTTAACATTTTTGTCTGCTTTTTTCTGCGTCCTCCACTCCCAATTTCACCTGTTTATACTGTGTTCTGTATGAGTTCTCTCTCCTGATTGGATGAAATCGGTATCCCGACATGGGAATTAATTTTCTTGTTTGTTTGTTTTTTTTTGGGGGGGGGGGTCATGAAAAGGATGTGAATCACTGATGACAGTATGGAATTTAGGCCAACTGGCCCAAATGTGATTTGCTGTCCAGATTTGAGTCAGATTGGTTATATGCAGTCGTTACAGATTCCTGTGTACAGCATCTAAGATTCCTGTAGGCCTACAACAGGATCTCCTCACTGGTCAGCAAAAATACTTTGAAGACCCTAACAATAACAAGAATCCTGATACAAGGTTTCTTCGATTATGCATGCACCTCATGGTATCACAGCACCTCAAAGGCCCTAAACAAGGCTCCAAACATCCATCCCAAAACAAACTGGTCAGACCTTGCCTTACTCCCAGAACCCACCTCACCCCTGCTCATTTTGACAGGTTGGAATAATGGCTTAGGATTGACGACAGAATACAGCAACTTGCAAGCAATGGGCCTGGTCTACAAGATTTGCTAAAATAAGATTGCTAAGATACCCATGTACCATGTACCATGTATACCTTCCTTAATGTCAACAAAGTCCACAACCACAACACCAGAGGCAGTTCAACAGACCCAGATTTGGCTCAATCAAGGAGTTAAAATCATTTAGTTCCTATGCCACTAAAATGTGGAATGCCCTACCAATAGCTGTTAATAAATGTGAATCCCTATAGAGCATCGCAGTGACGTCAGAGGCTCCGTTCCGGAAGTGTAATCCCCGTTCATTTTTCTCATATTCTAAAATGATTTATATAAACATGATTATGCCACGGACAAAGCCAAAATGGATCGTGACAAATCATGACAACAAACACAATATTTTGGGCCGTTCAAATCATTAGTAAGAAGAAAAAAACGGCAGGATACAACACTTTTTGTTTCGTTTTTCTTGTTAAAAAATATTTGATTGGCCCAAAACATTGTGTTTATTGTCATGATTTGTCACGATCCGAGTTAGCTTTGTCCGCGGCGTAATCGTCTTTTAATAAATACTTTTTGAAAAGTCTATGAGGAAAATGTATGGGATTTTCACTTCTGGAACGGAGGGTCTGACGTCACTGCGATGCTCTATAGACTCCTTCAAAACCGCTCTCAAAGAGCAATTACAGGAGTCTGCAATTCGAAAACTGTAAAAAAAAGTCAAAAAAGAGAGGAAACATCCGCACACTTGTTTCTAGCTCTGAGACTTACTTTATTAATACGACAACAAATTGCAACGTTTCGACCCTCTAGGTCTTCATCAGGCAAATATCAACCTTCTCTGTGCCCTGTAAAAAAGTTAAAGTCCCACCCTCTATATTTCTATACTGTACACGTTCTCCTTTTCTTCTAACCGTGTATTTGATTTCTTTTTTTGCATAGAACGATAGAAGTGTGTATATTTGTATGTCTTGCAATGATTTAATGAATTGAAAAAGGAGGACCCTTATGTAAACAAGTCTTAGTGCTTTTTCTGGTTTTATCCTCCTGTACTACTACTTTCCTAGAACTGTACCCATTCTGCAATCAATTTCAATCAATCAATACAAGACTGTAAGAGCATCTGGCATTGTGCATGTTTTATTTACATTAGGCATATGTTCTCAAAATTACATGTGTAATGCCCTAACTGTCTTTTCTAACATATGATATGTATAGGCCTAAAGTAAAGATCTTAAACAACCCCTACAGAAAGCAAATATTAAAGCCCAGTGTTCATGACCAGTGGAAAGAAATTGGGGCTTCCTTTGGCCTATATGAGCGACGCGTACAAACGGAACCAAATGGACCCTTCCACTTCCATTTACACACTCGTAGAGTTAGGCCAGTCAATGAGGTCTGACCCAAAGGAAATTGTAGCTCCTTAAAAGGAATCAGTTTTATGTTTACATTTGGACTTCATCTACCTGATAGTTCCTCATCATTTGAAAACAACCCGTGCTTTTTGCTGAGATCGGACATAGTACCAGCGACTGCCGCGAGGAGGCCGTACATCCGGTGTTAGCAAGGTAGACCGAACACACACAGAGTGTCTGTAGTGTGAGCAAACGGTCAAAAGATGATTAAAAATACTTAACGGCATCGCAGATGAATGTAACTTGGATGTAGATACACACGGCCGCCTACAACTGCTTGATTCACCTTCGGAGCACTTCAGGCGAGTACGGGGAGAGTGCAATAGCACTTTAAAGACACAATCGCTAGGGCGCCATTAGCAAAAAGCACGGGGTCGGGGTTGTTTTCAAATGATGAGGAACTATCAGGTAAATGAAGTCCAAATGTAAACATAAAACTGATAGTTCCTTTTAAGGAGCTAAGGAAATTGCAATAGTGTGTAGTATTTCCAGTGAGCCATGCACATTCATCAGCACTCAGCAGCCTGACTCTGTTTGACCAGAATTGAAGTTGAACAGATATATATAACGGGCCTCTTCATTATAAGGAAGAGGCCCAATTTCTTTCCAACATATGGATGATGTGCATATATTTGATGGTTTTGTCAAAGGTCAGGTCACTGATGATGACAGTCGCTTGCCTGTAGGCCTACAGGCCTTACCTACAGACCCGTTGTTGGCATGTCCACTGAGTCTGGCATGATGTTTTCAACACAAATTATTATATAAATAGATGATTATAGCCTAAACAACAACAACATGAACTTTATTGATCCTGCTGCGTGATAATTTCAGTCGCCCAGAGGCAGCACACTGAGCACAGCCTTCTGGTATTCGTGTGTAGGCTATAGGCCAGGGGTGGGCAACTGGCGGCCCGGGGGCCACATGCGGCCCCCACCTTCACTTAATGCGGCCCTCAGGTTAATATCAGAATACTGATAATATATAATATTGACTTGAGCCGTTACAATTTCAAACATGAC
>OOFJ01062134.1:0-11720 GCA_900323375.1 Benthosema glaciale
GCCTCATCCCAGGATGCGTTTGCAACGCTGGAAAGAAACACACACACACACACACACACACACACACACACACACACACACACACACACACACACAGAGAAATAGTAGATGTACGGGGTGCCCACTGGCCTAGTGGTCCAGGCCCATTTTCGAGTCCCGTTCATGACGACCTTTTCTGCATGTCCCCTTCTCTCTCTCCCTCTGTACCGTCGGTCTTCACTGTAACTATAAATAAAGGCACAAAAGCCAAAAACAAATCTTTAAAAAAGAAAAAGCAGATGTACAAGCTCACAGCGTGTCACATCCACAATGCGCTGTGGGCTTGTAGATCAGCTACAGTATGTTTGGCGCCGACACCGTCGCACGACCCAGTATAAATCAGGCTTTTAGACCCACTCATCATATATAATGTGTTTTATTGATGTTCCTTATTGTTTTCATATGTGGCACAATAAGCACATTCACCACACGCCATATGGGAAATGTGTCACTGTGCGTGCATGTGTTCGTTCATTCATGTGTGCGTGCGTGTGTGCGCACATACTAGAACTTGGGGTGTGCGTGCACGTACGTGTATGCATCTGTACATGTATGTGGCTATGGACACATGCGTGTACAGTATGTACAGTATATGTGTGTGTGCATGAGCGTGTCACATCCAAGCCTGACTCAGGGCTGGGGGTTTGGTTTACAGTAGGTGGCAGGAAGTGAGTGTAATAACAATTCATAAGCATCACTCTCACATGTGGCCCATAAATTCTCACCATCCCAACACTAATGTCCCTGGCGCTCCCCTCAACACCCCGCAGCCCCCCCAAAGGGTTTGTCATCTGGGTGCGAGGAAGGCAACTCCACAACACAGAGCAGCAACATCAGACATAACTATAGTTCATACTGTACGTATAGCTCTTCGTCCTAATGGCACCACGTATGTTTTGTACTCGCTTTGTGCCACAGTATTTTTCACTACTGGAATTTCTGAGATTTCTGAGATATATATAAAATATAAAATGGGATTCTTACTCGAGTTGTGACCCGACTTGGTCCCCGGGCCACTGTTTGGAGCTCACATGCTCACCTGCATCACGTTATGAAACAGAATCACCTCCAGCTGGCCATGAAACCCTGAAGTACCTGGCGTAGTAAAAGTGAAATGTGAAAGTGACAGGGAAAATGAATGCATTTACTCAAAAATAATTGTGAATCTCTCACACCAACATTGTTAGAGTGAGCCACTTTTCTTCTTATTGACAGTGGTGAAAGAAGATTACTTACATAATGAGTATTATTGCATGAATGTGTTTTTCGCCGTTATGTGCAGCTGGCAGCAAGCTGATTTTTATGAGTATGTGCTGCTTAACCTATAATATTACAACATTACTTTAATGTATGTTTTGTATAAATAATCTAAATCAGCAAAAATAACTAGTAGTCACATAATTGTAGTAGAGTAAAAGGTACAATAAATGCCTCTTGAATGTAGTAGAGAATAATTATAAAGTATGTTAAAAAAACAAACTATATAAGAAGTTTATGCGATATAATGTCTAACAATTTATAATCTGTTCCAATAAAAACATATTTGACAAACAAAAAAAACTATAAAGTAAAAGTACTCCAAAAGTGTGCAGTACAGTACTTATGTACTAAGTTACTTTGCACTATACTGCATATCAGTGACCTATTTATAGATTTACTATTTACTATTTCCAATTGGCCAAATGAGGTGTAGACCAGCACAGTGCACAACAAGGGTGTATTGTACGGCTTCACTGATCACCACAGTGTGATTTGTTTGGCCTCGATCACAAACTGCAGATGTATAACTACACTACTCAACAACTTGTTTCCTTCCATGAGAGAAATCTGTGTCTGTTAGTTAGAGACAAGATATGGTTTGTAAAAATAAGATAACTTGATAACGTCAAATAGATACTTAGGCTTGTACTCACTGTTGTAGTGCTATACTTTTAGAAGTGGGGGGACGTGACGTGATCACACATGCGTGATCACATGCATGCGCATTTGCGTGCACATGCCCAACGTGCACAGACACGCACTATAAAACATGCAGACGTGTATAGCCTATTCAGAAACAGGATTTACAATGCTTAATCGTATCCAAAAAAGTAAATGAGAAGTAAAAAAAAAAAACATATTTTTGCCCCAAAATAATTTTAGGTGTGAGAGAAGTGGGGGGATGGCGCTCCAGGAAAATGGTCCTTTCTATTTGTCTCATTCTACTATAGTTGTAGCGACATTGGGCTCTAGACATGTAGTGATACAAGTACACACATACACTCACACACATTTCATATTATTAAATGTACTAGTACTCACACAAAAACGGCACACACATACATCTCGTGTTCTTTCTCATATTATACTCGTTCTCTGTCACGCACATGCACATACATCACATACTGTACACGCACGCCCACATACACAGCCTACACATCTGCACCAAGTGACTCAGCAGAAAGCCCCTCTTGGCAGCCATCTTGCCCTGGTCCTTTTCTAGCTGCCAGCCACATATGAGCTTGATTCCTCCGCCTCCTTCATCTTCCAACCACACACTCCATTGTTTCCCAGCCGTCCTGGGCTGTGCAGCAGACCGTCCATATGTCCTACCGACCAACACAGCGCTGCAGTAGATCATTTATTTGCGGTCCCCGTGACCCGGCGACCGAGCACATGGCTCCATGACTGGGCCTGTGACACGATGTGCTCATCTGGTTTCCCTTTTCCTTAATAGGGCATGACTTCCTATCAGGATGGGTTGAGAAGTGTGAGGTTCAGGGAAATGGGGTGAGCTTATGGTGATGGTGCTGCTTTTGAGTCACTCAGTCGGTCGCTCAAAGGTTGACCCCTCTCGCTGTGTTTGCGCTACATCATGATGATTTTGGACGGTGTTTACGGTAAGGACCACCACAAGAACACAGTAGGGTTCACTTTCCGGAAACATGCTCGCGGATGCCGTCACCCTGGAACGCAGCTCGGGGATGTTTTGGAATACGTGAGTGTGAATGTGTCTATGAACGTATGGGGCGTGGATGTGTGGTGGAATGTGTTTGGTCTACGGCGTCATTACGATTACAAACTAATCGAGACATTTCAGGGACTCCCAGAGAGACCATAAAGTTAAGCAAATGGAGACACTAAATTTGACGTGTGTGTGTGTGTGTGTGTGTGTGTGTGTGTGTGTGTGTGTGTGTGTGTGTGTGTGCGCGCGACTGCGCGTGCACACGTGTGCGTGTGAGCGATTGAGCTTTAATCCATGTGCATGTGTTTGTTGTAAATCATGATTTGCTTCTTTTTTTTGCCACACAGTGACTGTCTTTCTGTTCTAATTTCTCAAGAATGTCATACTGTCTGATTACAGTACATGAGAAAGTGAGGAAAAACTGAAAAACCTTTCCGGCACGGAAGGCCCTGTAATTTCTTCGGACAAAAACAGACGTTCCCGTTCTTTTTTCCTCACTTGCAGTGGTTTGAGGTTTCCCACATGTAGCCTACTGTAATATATTGCACATACTGTATCACTGATATTTCAGTAGATTAAACCAATTTTAAGAGCTCAAATAGCGGCTCTACAAGTTGTTAACTCGTTGCATTGTGACAGGTTGTGAGCTTCTAGATCTGCTATTTTTGCCCAGAATAGGGATGCTGGGGTTCATACTGTCACCTTGGAATGAATGTCATGTGTCTTATTACCCCAAACAGTGTCACAATGTTAATCCCATGAGACATTTCACCTCTACCATATTATGGTAGATTATTACACACTGAAATCCTGAGTGTACAATTCTATGCTCTGAGTTACAAATGGATAAATATTCATATATTTATGTAGCCTGTTTGTATATCCTGACATGACTCTGATTCTTGGGGCTTAGCTTAGTGCAAAGTATATGGTTAACCATTTTAACCGGAAACCGTTAAGAAATTAGATTTAAATAGTAGACTCAATATTTATTACGTAGCCTCTTTGTATATTCTGACATGACTCTGATTCTTGGGGCTTAGTGCCAACTTAAGATCGCATTGTTAGTGATGGTTGACATTATGATAAACAACTGGCTCACACAGTCACAGCTGGAATTTCTCCTTGTTAGGATCAACTCTTCATGTTATTGGGTATATCAGCACTCTGTTGACGCAGTTTATTTCTCCAGTAGTCACTCACACAAGTCACAACATGAACAGACTACAAACCCGGGCTACAAAAGCAGACAGCCAAACAGATTATTGGGGAAACAAACAGGTATAATACACTAGGAAACTAACTAGACTGAAGATTGAAGAACAATCATCACGGATTGGCTCGGGCAAACAGGATGCAGGTGATACAAATTAACAACAATCACAGGCAGAAAGAGAGAAACAAGCAACAACATCAAGGGAAGGCAAGGCCATTATAGGCTACTTCCAAATAAGGTACAGAAACAAAACATACTTCAAAATAATATACAGAAAAACAGAACCTGACACGTTCAGCTACAAATGATGGAGGAAAGTGTTCCAGCCCAGCATTGGCCAAGTCGCCCAAGGAGAGACTGATAGTGCTCAAGAGATGGAGAGATGAGTTCCAAAAGGTTATTCATATTACACTCATGGAGGCATTATTTACAACTACAGTACTGTCCATGGTACTGAATATATTTGTCAATCTCTTGATGGTTTGTTGCTGATGTGGGTGGTCCGGTCCCTTTAGTACCTGAAATGTAGGCTAGACAGCTAATATAATAGGGCATAGCAGGGGAGGCCATTTTGTGGTGCCATAGATTGAAAACCCATTCATTCTTCCCATAGATATTTCAGAAAATATTTATATTAATTTATTTGGTATCCAGGATCCTGGTGAATCATGACCATAAATAATACATGAATTTGTGAAGAAAAAATTAAAATAAATGTCGCCTTCTTAAATTAAATGTCATTTTTTAAGGTTTCCAGAATTTTTTTAAATGATCCAAAATAAAAACTATATGATATTTCTGTACATCTCATGTAAATACTTTGCAACATTCAAGTAAAGCCTCTACCAAAGAATATATATTCTATATATATATATATAAGTCCTACTTTACAGGTTAGTCAATTTGCATATACATTGTTGTGGTTTCAAATTTAATATTAATTTAATTTAATACATTTGATATGAAATGCTTTTATTTAAATCCTATACCCAAACTCAGCAAACTGTATTTTAGTCCAAAAGTCCCCAGATATTATGTGTTATATACTCCTCCACCCGGCATCCACACCCAATCAACCCCCCGAATCATTTACCCTTACTATGGTCAGGAACTGCAACAACTATACTGAGCTAGTGGAATTTGCTGTGCAGCCTAATGGAATGAAATGTTTCCCTGATAGTAATATAATGGTAACAAACAGGAAAGAGTGATTCCGTGCGCAAAAGTGAAACATGTTGAGTCAAAAGCAGAGGGCAGAGATAGTCTTCTGTTAGCCTCGGAAACCTTCATGGTAGTACTAGTAGGTAGATGCTGCACACAGTGCACACTCAAATGGTTATGCTATCTGACACGGTTTACACGATGGCAGTTGGCTCATGCTTTTCTTTTGATTGATTTACAATGAGTGCAAGTTAACCTTGAGTTCAGTTTCCTATTTATTACATATTAGAATAGTAATGCACTTGTCTGAAGAATAGCATCCTGACAAAAAACAATATTCCTGTGACGCTAGAATGATTATGAGCAGAGTAATGCAATGAGGAAGACAGCATAATGTGAGGTGGCAGTGAGTAAATTGAAAAATAAATACATACATACATACATACATACATTATGTATACAATACAATAATAATATAGATGTTTGAAAAATAGATCAAATAAAATGGTAGACATAAATATACTAGGTGCACTCAGTAGAGCAGAAACTCGAATAACAATAAAATATGCAGGAAAATGTCCACCTACAGCCGTAACAGAGTAGTGCGGAGTGTCATTACCAGTTGTACCCTTCCTCCCCCTCTCTCTAAAAGTTTGTTCCCACTGAAATATAAAATATTTTTTGGAGTGTACTTCAAAAGAGAGATCTGGTATATTCTAGTCTACTCTAGGGATGATCCCCAGTTCCTAATTTGGATTCAAACATATACTATTTTTCTTTTAACAGGGTGTTGAAAAAGAAACCTTGTCATCTTATACCGGTTATTGGTAAAGGAGTGATTCTATTCTTTATGGGCAACGTATGTTCAGTCAGGGAATTCTACCTGGCTAGATTAGTGAATAGTGCACATTTACAAGCAAACCAATCATCATTCCTAATGTCAAAAATTGACAGTGGCATAACGTACTCCCAGTTACAGTAGGTCACCATCAGGCTGCTCTTTTGTCATGAGAATTTGCCCAGATCCACATGCTTACATCTGCTTTCATGTGCCATTAGTGGATTATGTTACTCATGAACAAAGTCTTCCACACACATGCTGGAGCGAGCCAGAAATGAGGACCTGCACTGCCAAATCTAAACCTATTGCACACCCTGTCCTCCTGTGTACTTATGTAGCCAACTTTGTCACTCTCACTCACTCTCATACATAAATTACTTTGGCTTGACTAATGCATATGTAGTCAATACAATTAAATCAAGCCCCACGCTGAGATTAGTCTCTGATGGCGCTGGCGATGGAGTGTCTAACAGTTCAATCAACACTGTGTATGGTGCAAGGTCAGAGGCATGCCCCAATTATTATTATTATTATTATTATTATTATTATTATTATTATTATTATTATTATTATTATTATTATTATTATTATTATTATTATTATTATTATTATTATTATTATACACAATATATTAAGATGATAGGCTATAGATCATTGTACTGTTTCTTCATAAACTTTCAGTGTAAACACAAACATTACCTCAGTACTTTTGTGCTTTTGGGTAACTGTATTTTAATTGAGATGGAAGTTGCGTCTCCAAAAATGAGTGCACAGTAAAATCCTCTGAGTTCATTTAACTCAGAGTACAAATTGACCCAACTAAGGATTATAAAGTGTGTTGTTGCTCACATGAGGAAGCAGTACAGGGGATAAAAGACAGACTACAATTACTGTGGCCCATAGGGCATGGAGAGATGTGGTTCCATTTCCTCTTCCCGTCTTAAAGCCTGGCATGGCACGGAAACAGACGTAAAGATTCATGACTCCCAAAGCAAGTGGTTTATTTACTACGTTCACAGGGGTTAACATGTTGCAAAGCTGGGTCGTGTGATGCGTTTATGGTTTAGATGTCGGTGTCCAAAATGTCCATCCTTTTTCAGCTACGACGTGATTATCGTTTGCTTTTAATGCTTATGATCTAGGACAGTTCAACCTTTTTCATATCAAGGTCAATTGTTTATTCTGCATTTGAGCCACAGACCACCATTTGATGAGATGTATCCTCTGTGGCCCAAACCTATTGTTGGATAAGATTTTGCTCCACAAGTCTATGCTGTATTGATGCGCTGCATGAGAAATTTAATTACATTTATTGCATGGATTGCCAAGTAAAAAATTCCCAAGGACCAACTCCAGCTCTATAAGGCCACCTTGGTCAAGGCCGTCCGTAATAAATGTGTATGTTTTGGTGTGGCGAAAAACATGCAAACTTTCAGTATACATCACCAAAATATGTTTTTTGATGAGGTACTGGTCAAATAGTTGAAAATGCTGTTTTAATCAATACAGGTTGAGAAATGTCCACTGGAAGCTTATTAGCATATTGTAGCAATGCTAATGAGTTTGAAGGTTATAAGCTAGTAGCCACCATCTGATTCCCTCTGGCGCTCTTGCAGATGTAGGTGCTCTTGCTCAGCCACACCCATCTTTGAACTCTGCCTTGTGATCTCAAGTCAACTACACACTTTGTAACTGCATCTTGCATGGTTGTGAGTTGTGACGCTATATCATGTTGAAAGAATCAGTCCACATGCAGACATAAACACCACACACAAACTTCACAGGGTGAAAATCGATAGCAGCCTCGCTGTTGTGGTTGGTAAAAATGGAAGTGACACATTGCCAAACAGAGGACAAATAGGGCTCGCAGTAAATACCAGGCAACTGCCAAAGGCTGGTAGATCTTGCCTGTGACATGTTTGCTACTCTCTGCATGTATACCGTATATTCATTGCAATATAAAATGTTTTCAAACTTTGGTTCTCATGTCATGACTGATTAACCACTGAACTCTATAGTTGACTGGGGTTCCCCACGCCTCTTTCTCCTTTTGTTTTTCATGCTAAACAAAATCTCTTTTCTAAATGTGTGTCCCAGACTAGTTACACTAGGTTTCATACTTTTTACGATTTGTACTAAAAGATTAACATACAAAATGTGTTACTCATTTCGTTTTACCCCTCATTCTCTTTTAATTGAACATTTCCTTTATTTTATTTTCCCAGCATGTTGCCGTGTTTGTCTGTTTTTTGGCAAAATAAAGTGACCTGCATGGTTAAATTGGATGCTGAGATGTAGTCATTTTAGTCGTAACATCAATGGATGTGTGAAAAGTGTGAAGTTTGTGAAACTTGTGAGGCGTCAGTACATACTGAAGGAATAAGAAGAAATAAACACACACAGCCACAGGGATTCAGATTAGAATGGTGAACATTTATATCATAATTTACATTTTGACATTTTTGCACATAAATAACTATGTAAACCAGAATGTAAACAGAGACAGTTCTTTAGGGTTTTCTCCTCTGGAGTTAAAGCTCTGATCAAAGAGGGACACTTTGGTCATACATCAGTAATTGATAAGAGTGATAAGAGAACAGGGGACAGACAGAAAGAGAGAATAGAGACAACAGAGAAAAGAGGGGGATCAGGTTATCAATATACAACTGCGTCCGGTTCACAGTTGCCATAGAAACATTAAGTTGTCTTAATGCCATTGTCAACCAAATTCAGTGGTATTGTGTACACAGTGCGAGTGGTACAAGCATCGGCTCTTAAGTCATAAGGAAGGGAGGGGGGCCAGTGCATCAGAAGGCCGAGGTGCTTTGGTGTGTGCCAGTCCACAAATAAGATTGGGGCCATTTTACTGATAGAATTAAACAAACGAACAAACAAAAAAAAATCTACAAAAACAAGACCACAGCTATAGAGCGAACACTTCATCATATACACACACATATTGTCTTTTTCCACATTTGGACATCCTCAAGTCTTTTTTTATGCTTCGTTTTTGGTGTGTGTAAAAAAAAAGAAAAAAAAAAAAAAAAAGCCAAGTGAACTTTGGTTACTAGCCTGGAGTCTCCTCATGAATCCATTCATGAGTATGCTCACTTTGTCTTCTCCGTTTGGTATCAACAGTGTTATGAAAAAGTTTTCTTTGATGGTGGAGGCGGGGGAGGGGCCTCCCCGTCGACCTCCCAGTCTGTTATGTGCTACATGTTGAGCAGACGTCCGTGACGTCCCCTGCTCCTTTGGACCACGCGAAGAGCTTTCTCTCCACTTCCATTTGGTTTCTTCTTCTTCTTCTTCAAGTAGCAAAAGCAAAAATAAATAGATACAAACCCACCTTCAGCTTTCCCTTTGAATGCAACAAACGCGCACACAGACACACATTTCACACACACACACACACACACACACACTCACTCATGCTGAACACACACATACAAACATACACACTGAGGTAACTGTTGTTGACAAAATACAAAATAAATGCCCTTTTTTGATTAAATTAAGTAGATTTCAGAAAGGACATGAACACAGGGAAGCTGTCTGGTAGGGTCAAAAGATCAAATAAAGCTTCTTTCGAAATTTATGTGCCCACCTTTGGCAAAACAAAGTTATAATTCTTCAACCTTTTACCTTTATACCTGTTATTTCATTAATTAGAAAACCCTGAAAAGTGTTTCTATAGGTCAGAGGTTGGGCCTCGCAGGACGGATACAGGCAGAAAGAGGAACCATCTACAAAGAAATGGCCACAGAGAAAAATACATAAACTGTTCATTACAATGAATTGAACCCATCACTGTAAACAACCCTTCCTCTTATTGCTTTTGAAGAGGACAAAAAAAGGTTAATAAATTAAGGAGAATATATAACAATTAATTGATCAAGAAAATTGAAAATAAAGACCAAATAATAACAATAATGACAATAGCATTATATTAATTACATCATTGATAAATCCAGGCTGGATGATTGTCTGTAAGTGTAGGAAACGCTGAAACCTTTAAGTAGTCTTGGGACAGTGTCTCTTGTAGCCCTGAGTACGCAAGTCCCTGATAGGTCGACAACCTGGCGCTGCCAACCAGGAAGACAATTATTTACAGTCGTTGCTCCTGGCAAACTCAGTCCTCATTGAGCCAGTACAGTCTGATAATCTGTCCTTCAGCTGTGTGTGGATCAAAGTTGCTTACGCGTGTTCCTCAGACTCCTGCTTGACAGTGATGTTGGCGGGTAGAGGCTGGACGGGGCTGCTGCGACGCATCTTGATCACCGACGTCTCGTTCGAAGAATCGTACACGCCGTAACCCGCAGGCAGGAGTTCCGTGGCGCCGCCCTTGTGGTGCGGATGGAAGGGGGAGGCCTTCATGTCCATCTCCCTCCACAGCATACCTAGCACCTGCTTCTCCAACATGGCCTCGACCTCCACGCCGCCCTGCAGCTGCTCCAAGCGCTCCGCGTGCTCGCTCATGTCGAAGCGTTCGATCTCCTCGTTGACGCGGTGGAGCTCATCCACCGCCTGGGTGTTGGGGCTGCCAGTGCTGCTGTGGGCCGCTAAGCAGTAGCCCTTCAGGTGGAGACGCAGGCTACACACGTGGATGTAGTGGCGTTGGCAGTGGGGGCACTTGTTCGGGCGCTCGCGAGAGTGCAGGCGCTTGTGCAGCTTGAGGTGGACAAACTGGGTGAACTTGGCAGGACACAGCTTGCACTGGTAGGGCTTCTCTCCCGAGTGCAGACGCAGATGGGTCTTCAGGTTACTGGTGCTGCTGAAGCGCTTGTGACACACCTGAAGCAGAACAGGGGGAAAAGAATGCGTTAGCATTGAAGCAGTGAGGGTCAACGTCATGCGTCATCTATGACATTGGCATGTTACATGTGACATTACCAAAAGCTTTTAGGCCATTTAGCAATTGCAAACACTTTCAGGTCTAACAGGTAGCTATGCAATAGCATTACACCTGCTTGAGCTTTACATTAGTATTGGTCATACCTGGCATTCATGGGGCTTTTCTCCTGTGTGCACCAGGTAATGTTTTTGTAGGTGAGCCAGTTGGGTGAAGCCTTTGCTGCAGGTGCTGCATTTGAAGGGCCTTTCACCACTGTGGACCCGTAGGTGGACCTGCACACAGGAAGGAGAAGGAGGAGCTTAGTTATGAACAAATAAAGGTCTATTAACCACTTTCACCCTGCTGTTTAGATTTTTAACTTGTCGCTACAGGTGAAAAGTTTAAATAATGTTTGATAATGTAGCTCACACTGCGATGCGACATATTGTGATAACAATACACCTTGCCATATGTTCAACAAAATATCAACGATGAGGCTCACCTTGAGGTTGGACAGCTGTCCAAAGGTCTTGCTGCACACGTTGCATTCATACTTGATCTTGCCATTCTGCTTCTTCAGGGGGTAGGGCAGGGTCTTGTAGCCCGCTGAGCTACCGCCGCGCTTCATCTTGCTGAGGTTCATGGCCTCCTCCTCGGCGTGCTGCCCAGTGGCGCTGCCCAGCAGGGC
>OOFJ01062137.1:0-10999 GCA_900323375.1 Benthosema glaciale
GCGTGACTCGAGCCCTGCAGGGCCTTCAGGAAGGTGCTCTGGAGCTGGGGCAGGAACGTCTTCAGGCCCACGCCCACCTTCACCAGCAGCAGCGTGAGCGTCTCCAGCAGCGCCGTCTTCACTGTCTCATCAAAGCGGTCTCCTAGCACGCGAATGAGAGGCCCAGTGATGTGGATCACCGACGGCCGCAGGGCCTCGGGGGAGGTCAGTTTGATGACGGCTCCCAGTGCCTTAGCGGCCTCCTCCTTCTGCTTGGGGCTACCAGTCAGTACGCCTTCTCTCAGCACAGGCAGGATGCAGGTCACACCCTTCTTGGGCAGACAGAAGCCAGGCAAGTGTTGGCCTTTGACGTGTGCAGCGACTGACTTGACATCTTTATACAGGTCATCGATTAGGGCCAGTTGGCTACTGGCATCCAGTCTCTTGGTGATGGAGTTGATGGCGTCCCAGCTCTGTACCAAGACCTCCACGTCGGGGTCACTGAGCAGGCGGATGAGGCCCGACAGCAGTGCAGGAGTGTGGGTGCCGTAGTCAAGAGGCGTATGGGAGACATAGCCGTTGAGCATGGTGACAGCGGCCTGCCTGAGACTGGGGTCTGTGCCACGCGCAGCCTCCAACAGGTCCTTTATTATGATCTGTTGTCCCACCTTGTCTTCCACGGAAAGGATGACAGTTTGGCAACGGCACAGTTCCTGTGCACCGTCCTCGGTTTCAAGTTTGTCTTTGAGGGATGTGAGCAGAGCGGGCAGAATGGTCCTGAGGTGGAACATCAGGGTGTCTCTGGCTACGGCAGACAGAGAGGCCAGCACACGTGTGTTGACTGGAGGAGCCGTCAGCTTTGGTATCAAGTAAGTCAGCACTACAGACCTACAATTCATTGCCATAACTTGTTTCAATCCGTCCAAGGCAAACTCGGCTGTTTCCTCGTCGTCCAGCTGCTTGAGCAAGGCAGGCATGATGTTGTCCAGCGCCTGGTGGCCAAAGGTAGCGTGGAGCTGCTCAAAGGTTTTGGCTGCAGCCTCTCGTACATCCTGGAGGGGGTCACACAGAGCCTTCCTCACAGTGGGGAGCACAGATTTAGAAAACATCAGCATTGCATCCTTGCTTGTGGACCTCATGATCTCACTGAGGCTGATGCAGACTCCTTGTCTCTCATTGCTCTTGTCAGAGCGGAGCCCCTCTTCCAGAATGGGAATGATCTCCGGGAGAATCCTTACTCCCAGTCTCCTCATCAGGTCGGCCAGTGCCCCTGCAGCAATCGTCCTCCTGTCTGGGCAGGTGGAGGCCATGAAACCCAGCAGCAGGTTGAAGAGGGTGGGGAGGATTTCTCGGAGCATCCGCTGAGTGTTAGTCACCACAGTCTTCCACACGTGGAGGGAGGCCTCTTGAACCACCAGCTGTGTGTCTGCACGTCCCATGTACAGACCCGAGAAGACGCGGTTACGCCGCTCTGTACCGAGAGCAGCGACGATGGCCTTGTTGGACTGCGCAGTGCCAAAGTTGTCATCCTCGGAGGTGGTTTCTGTTGTCATTTTTCCTGTCACTCCTGAGATATGGAATAGCAGGGAACCCAGTAGCTGTACAGAGCTGAACCTGATTCTCCACATGTCATCAAACAGACCCTTTTCTAGCTCAGGCAGCAACAGGGCAATGGCTGTCTCGGCATACATGCTTATGATGCGCTGGCCAGCGAGCAGGGCTGTCTCCCTCACATACTCGTTCTCATCAGCCAGAGCCTTGAGAATGCAGGGGATTATGGGTCCAACATAGGGGGTGAACTTGTCTCCAAAGGTTAGGGGCAGGTAAATGAACATCATGATATAACCATCTCTGACATGGGAGGCGATGTCCACCCTGCTGGCTGTCTTCAATACGTCTGGCATCAACTTGTCTAACTTCTCCATTCCCAGACCAGCCATCACCTCGGCCAGACCTTGGGCAGCTCCAGAGCGGTCTACAGAGCTCTGCTCGGAAGCCAGGGTTTCCATGAGCCAAGGCACCAGGTCATCAAAGCCTGTTTCTCCCATGCTCTTCACCATCGCCCCCAGTGCCCTGGCTGAGGCTGCACGCACATCTGGTACTGGGTCCAGTAAAGAGGTCTTGATTCCAGGAATGACACCAGGCACATATGGAGACAAGTCATTCTGGTCAGTGAGGGAGTTCATGTTGCCAATGATCTGTGCGGCCATCCTGCGAATGTCGGTGGAGCGGTGCTGAAAGGCCCTCTGGATGACAGGCATGATGAGGGCCAGGGAAGGAGCATCGATGAAATGGACAAAGTTGGTGCCTAGCAGCCTTTCTAGGCAGTCCTGGGTCTTGTGCGATGGATCAGTGAGGGCATCCAACAGGACGGGAGTTATAGCCATGATCTCCGGGTTGCGCATGGCGGAGCCGATCTGTCGGAGGGCCTGCTGGCCGGCCTTCTGCACCTTCACATGGGAGTCTGCCAGCACCTGCGTCAGCTTGGGCACAATGCTGGCGAGGCAGGAGGACAGCTGCTTAGGGGCACAGTGTGCCATGGCACCCAGGAGCTCCACAGAGCCTGCTTTAGTTCTCCAGGACTCCTCCTCCAGGGCTGCCAGGAGAGAGGGCAGCACCAGCTTCGTGCCATGGGCACTTAGGTTCCTCATTACAGCCTTGGCACAGTTATCAGCAGCCTCTCTCACATACTGGTTTCCATCCCCAAAGCAGAGCAGGAGGTGGGGAAGCACGTGAATGACGTAGGGCTCAAACAACTTCCCCAACAGGTTACATAGCATCTCAAAGGCAAACAGGGAACCTTCCCTGCGTCTAACGTTGTTCTTGTCCTGGATGGCATCAGTCAGTGTGGTCATGATGTTCTGCTGTTTGAGGGCCAGAATACCCAGGCCTTTGACCAGGCTGGCCAGCCCGTAGGCCGCTCCCTTCCTCTCAGCGTACTTATCACTCTCCAGAAGCAGCTGCAGCAGGGCTTGTATGATGCCTGCAGCATCCTCCTGGATGGCGGGGACCAGTGGTGGCAAGCAGCTGGCCACCGACTCTTGTACCTGTTGTGAAGGAGTGGAGAGGGTTGTGATAAGCTGGGCCACAATGGGCCTAACCTTGGGATCACTCTTGTCCAGATGTTTGGCCAGGGAGCCCATAAGGATGACCACATTCTGGCGAACAGAGTCATTACTCGCTTCCTGGGGAGTGTTCTTCAGAAACTCCTCAAGCACAGGTAACAGGGAGCTGACATTCTCCTTTCCATGTGTGTTGAGAGCCGACAGGGCAGCGTCTAACATGCAGTGCTGCACCTCAGGGTGGCGATCGTTCAGAGCATCTGGAACAAAGAAGTGGAAGAGTGGAGTAACCTGAGCCTCATCCAAGTACTGGGACAGCTTCTTCAGAGCCAGGGCAATACCACACCTGGCCTCCCACTGGTCCGGTGACGATTCAGATATGACTCTGCCCATGCCATCCAGGACTGGAGGTGTTCTATAGAGCTTCTTATGGTAGAGCTCAGTGAGCTGGCTGAGAACAGCGGCTGACTGGCCTCTGTAGTCAGACACGGCTCTGGACAAACCCTCGGCTGCAGAGGTACCGACCACCTTCTCGTGGTGGGTGACATCACCAATCAGCAGGGGGAATATCTCAGGAACAAGTTCCAGACACAGAGACTCCCACAGCTTCAAAGCCAGGGCTCTGCACTCCTCCTCAATGTCAAACCTGGCAACCCACAGTCTGTGAAGCAAACTCAGCCCACTGACATGTGTACTGTCTGTGGGCAAGGCAAACTCCATTTCCAACAGGCCCTTGAGAGCGGCATGCCGTACAGAAAAGCAGGATGACATCAGAGCATCCAACAGGACATCTATCTCTGGCTGCTCCGCCACAACACAGCCTTTCTTGCCTCCAGCACTGCAACACAGCGCTGTCAGGCACTGCGACGCAAACACCTGGATTCTGGGGGTTGCCGTGGCGACGACGCTAGTCAGCAGCGACAACATGCCAACACGAGGCAACAGCTCTGGGCCATTCTCATCTATGAGCGTTTCTGCGCCGTCGACGTCAGCCCTGAGCTGGGCATGCACGTTGATGATCTGCAGGGCTCTGATCATCCTGTCCTCTGCCTCCTCTGTGCCGCCTGAGGACTGCCGGAGCATGGCATTCAGCAGGGGGAAACAGAAGGAGAACGCTGGGGCTGACAGTGGAGCCACATCAGTCTTGCCCTCTCTGGTAGGGACAGTGTGGTTGTGTAGGAGTGAAATTGTGCGTTGGAGAGCCACGTCTAGGTCCTCCTGGCCCCACCGCGCATCCAGATCACACTCTGGTTTCAGCAGCCGCAGGGTCACTTGACCCATCAGCATAGCTAGATTGTGCAGGTGTTTGGGCATGAGGCACACTCCAATGTCCAGAAATACGTGCCGGAGGCGTCGAGCGGCTAGAGGGGATTGGAAGAGCGGGATCAGAACTTGGATGACGCCAGGGAGATGCCGAGAGATATGCGGTGGTCTCTTCTGCAGAGCTCCCTCTAGCAGGCCCACAACACACTGAAGCTCCATGTCTAGCCCTTGAAGCAGTTTGCGGATGGAGGCTTCTTTATCAAGTTGCTCTTGTATAATCTGCTTCTGTTTGCTGGTGAGCTGCACCTCATCCTTGATACGTTTCTTCTTGCGCTCCTCTAACAACTCCAGCTCGATGATTTGTTCCTTGTAGGAGTAGGCTTTGTTCTCTCTCTTCATGTTACCTTTCTTGGAGCTTTCCTGCTGGGCACACTGGATGATGCTCTTGTCATAGAGCTCTCCTTCGGGGCTCAACATCATGTCATAGTCTTCCCTGGTGACCTGGCACAGAGCTGGACTGGACAGCCATGTAATCACATGGTCCATCATCTGTGGCAACAGCTTGGTGGGCGACAGACAAGAGAGGGCACCCGCTGCATTCTTCACTGCCTTACTAGCCTCCAGCAGACGAGGTATAAAAGTCTCCAGGTTTCTCTCTATGAACTCCTCTGCCTTGATATTCATAGAGGACAACAGTAGGGGCCAGAGGCCTGGTTGAGCTGCAACTATGGAGGGGTGGTGAGTGGCGATGAGGATCTCCATGGCCATGTTCTCAGCCTCTGCTGGGTCGCCCCACTGGTTAGTGGTGGAGCAGACGACACGCAGGGCCTCCAGCAGCACACGAGGGGGGATGTAGCTATAACCGTGCACCTCCATCAATTCTCCTGACTCTGAAACCAGAGCATCCTGGGGCAACATTTTGTGTTTGTTGATGTCTACACAGAGTTCTCCCAGGAGGCCGTGGGCAAAGCTGGATCCTCCCAGCGACGAGAGCAGCCTTTTAACGGTCTGCTGTGCTCTCTTCCTCACACGCCACACAGGAGACAGCAGCACGCGGATGGTGGCTTGATAATACATCTGTGATTTGCTAGTGCTAAGCCTATGGGCATGGTCCAGGAAGAGCCTCTCGCACAGCAACAACACTGTGCACAGAGTGTCCTCATTGGCCTGGGAGAGGAACTTATCTTTAGTGAATAGCGGCTTCTTCTCATCCAAGACCATCTTCCAAAAGCCAGCAAATGTACTCTCTGTCTGCGTCTCCAGCAGAGCCAGTCGACTCAGTAAAACAGAAGCAGCCAGACCCTCCAAGAGCAGAGCATGTTGGGACGTCTGGGCAACAGCTTTCTCCACTATATGAAGGAGCAGGGGCACCAGGTCAGATGCCTGTCCAAGCGTGTCACCTTTAAAGGCCCCCAGCATAGCCTGTAGGTAGGCTTGTCGGACAGGGGAGGTGGAAGTCTTCAGGGTGAAGGCTTTCTTCATCCAGTCCAACAGAGTGCGGGGGACTTCCACCGTTAGACGAGCAGTCCATCTGGAAAGCGCCGACACGGCATGCACCAGGGTTCCCTCGTGGACTTCTTGTTGCAGATAAGGGATGAACATCACAGCCACGTTAGAGCTAAGTGTTTGATTGGAGGTTCCCAACAAAGCATGAGAGCTGCAGCTGGCAATCCCTGACAAAACACTTATTTTCTGGGGGACAGCCATGAGTTTTCCCTCAGGCCCTCTGAGGATTTTAAAGAGGTGTGTGACGATGTCCTGAACAGAGGAGAGGTCGCTGCAGTGCTGGCTGAGGTTTTGCATGGCCTGAAACGCCTCTTCTATCAGCTGGGGGCTATTAGCTTTCAGCTGGCTTGCGATGGCCTTTCCAACATCCATGGCATATTGACTGAGGTCAAGAGTCACTGAAGCAAGCAGGCTGGAGATGATCTGCATGGCGTTCTCTGGGCTGCGGAGCATGGTCTTTTGCAAGGCGGGCAGTAATATCACCTTAAATTCTGAGTGGGACACATGGCGCATTAAGGAGCCACTCTTGTCCAGTATGTGTTGCTGTGGCTTCGTCTTGCTCATGACGACTGTCTTCACATACAGATCCAGTAGGGCACTCTTATGCCTTTCAATGGTCCCTGTGTCTCTCTGCAACGCGCAGAAGTCCAGACACACCGCTAGCAAGGCAAAAGTGGTGGGACTCTGGTCGAGGCTCAACAAGGTGCCGATGTACAGATCAACCAGTCCAGGACTTTCTTTCCAGAGGTGGCCGAGGCGCTTGATGGTTGACTTCAGGGCTCTGTCCTGAGCTCCTCCCACCACCTCGGCCAGAAGATGACTCTGGACCTCCACCAGTTTCTCCCACACAGGTCCCTCTCTTTTCTCAGGAGACGAAAACACGGTGCGGCCCAGAAGGCAGGTCCAAGCCATGCCAGTAAATGCGGCAGAGGCTGTGCTCTTAGTTGGCTTTCCATTTTTGGTGATGATCACACTGTTTGCAATGCAGTGGAGGAGGTTGGGTGCGAGGACGTCAGGTTGGCTCTTGGCCAGCAGAGCAATGACAGACAGAAGCTCTCTTCGAGATGCAGCATCCCTGTATCTGTATGGGGTGAGACAGAAGAGCTCACACAGTTCTACGATAGCAGACTCCGGGAGTGCTTTTCCACTTATGCATTGCTTCAGTTCTCCAAGAATCTCTTTGCGTTCAATTACACTGGCTGTAGTCACTTTCACTGCAAATTTCTGCAGTGTATCTGAAACCTGCGTGTCCGCTGCCATCTTGCTGGGTCTGGATAATATGCTACTCACACTACTTTTGGAAGATTTTGAAAGTGAAAGTGAAAGAGATTGTGACTAAATCACCTTTTCATTTCCGGAAAAGTTTTGGGATTACAATGTGCCCACCCAACAGCGGCAATATATTTGGGGTAAAAGGGAAATGTTAAAAGTGCTATAGGGGAGGTGAAATGGTTGAATGAATACTTTTGGGGGAGGAGAATTGGTTGACTGGGATCACGACTCGCTGCAGTGGTGTCCAATCAGACATTCGCCAGAGAAACCTGTGTGGTTCAGGTTAGAGAGCTGAAGATCTGCTGAGGACTCATGAAACAGAGAACTGCAAGTAACCCTGTGTGATGTGATCTGTTAATCTAACCACGATAGACTTTTATATTGTTCGGTTGAGTGTAGAGAGTGAGGTCGTAATGAGCCATTCATGCCCAAGTATGGAGTTCCAGGTTCAAACTAAAGTCATAATGTTTTGTGAGCTTGTAGATCTTTTATTTCTGTCTAATGCTCGCCAGAGTTTGTGGTTAAAACGGCAACAATTCATGAAATGCAACATTCCGCAGCATTCATAAAATGGTTCAAATTATGATATGCCAAGAAAAGCACGAAAACAAATTACACTTGTGTGACTGTGAAGATGAGGGGCACACACAGCATGACATGTGGGGCAACCACAATAGCAAACATACAAAGTCCATAAACTTGGCTGCCACGTGACATCACAGGGCGCACACACAAAGGCAGGCATTGGAGGGGCTAGTGCCCCTCAACAAAGGGTGGAGATGTGTGTATTTCTAAACTGAGTGTCACACAAATCTTGGATTATTGTCTTTTGGAGATGTAAAGAAAAAGCAAACACATCTTAGTGAATCATGTTTCATGTCATACATACAAGGTGATTCTTATGTTAGATTGAATGCTGTTTATGGCTAAATAGCCATCGGTTTACAAATAGCTTTGACCTTTCAATGGCCCCCTTGGACCCTTCTACACTCTCCCCAGGTCCCTGCCTACATGCACGCGCGTGTGTGTGTGTTAGAGCAATCGTTCTCAAACATTTTCATGTCAAGGACACACAAATTGAAATTTGGCTGCAGACACCCATTTGAAAAGATGTTGTGCCAAGACCCCCATGAGAGTTAATTTGTCAACATTTTGTCGAAATGTTTCAGAAATGGCAGATCTACAACCTCACAACTCACCACTGCATTGCTGGCGACCCCTTGCAACCCCAATTAAGGGCCCCTGGGGGTCCTTGAGAAACAATGCGAGAGAGGAAGAGGTGTGCATTCATGTGCGGTCATTTAATTTGCCACATCATATCTATATCTATCCTTAAATAGCCCTCGTCTGACGTCTAAATTGTGCATGTGAATCCTGATCACATGAAGCAAAAAAAAGAGATGTATTTTTTGGAGGGGGAGACTATTAATAAAAATAACCCTACGGCATATTTTACTTCCCATATTCATCAGTTTCCGTTTTAACCCATTTTGACCATTTTGATTCTACAAAATGTATTCTAAATCCTGAAAGTTTTCAAAATTGTATGTAATTGGCCGCCGACCCCCATCTCAAAATATCTTGTTCCAGGGACCTCCCCAGAAGCAAAGATTTGAGTTCAAGTTCACTGTGAAAGCATATATATTCAAAGATTTACACCACATTGTCACAATTAAAAAAAAATAGCATATCTACAAGCTCGTAGCGCGGCACTATTTTTCAATAGATAAAGTTTAAAATAATGGTTAAAAAAACACCAAAAGGAGTTCCCGCCCAGAATAGTTTAAGCAGTGAGTTCATAAATGAGGCTGCAGTCAAACAGCAGTGTCAGCCCCTCATGGCGCACCGTGTGCAGGATGTTGGCAGAGGAAACGGGAGCCAAAAGAAGAGAAAGTAGAAACGTTGCACAAGAAGGCCACAGCATTCAGAGTGCTGGGGCCAGCGCTTTCATTCCGCCTCTCCTCTTCTTTCATCCGTTCGCTCGGCGACTGGAGAGTGTCTTAGCATGATTATTAAATCATCACCCCCCACAAAGCACTACTCCATCAAATCTAGAACATGTTACGTTCCCACCACGGGGGTGAAGGCCGGCCGCCAATTGTGTTTTCATTTTGGTCTCCGTCGTTGGGCTGCGAGGAACGATCACAGACCTTCACAGATATAGCGCTCGATATTTTGAAAAAAGGTTTGTGTCAGATTACGGGATCAATCTGAGGTAGTGCATCAAGCCCAGCCAGCCTGGAGGGCTGGATATTTTCAAGGGTCTTTGTTCATTAATTGTCTTTCATCGGGCATCAAGGCAAAACTGGGCGGAGAACGCAGCAGATAATATCTGCAGATAAAGAGCTTTAGACGCATACTGAACAGTATATTGGACGTTTCTTCGGGTCCTGTTAACCAATCACTACTACAAAAAGGTCCATGCTGCGATTCTTCCCATCGATGCCTCGATGCCTAATGGAGAATATGCACCGTAACCACTTAACCACATACTGTATTTTGAATATAGCAGATCTACAAGCTGTAAGCAGTGTTAGGGTGACGACTTTACTGTAACGCAATACTTGTATGGGTAACAGAGTAAGTTACCTATAACTGATCATTTAGCAATTCGAGTAATCAGTTACCTTTAACTACCTACCTACCTACCTTTTCTGGCATTACTTAGTTACATTTAAGAACTATATATATTTCCCTAATCTTCCTGTTTTGTGCCACCAGCCCACCATGGGAAAATAGTCAATCTGAGCTCTCTGCCAGTGGAGACGTGAAAGGCTGCAAGCAACACCGTCTCATTGCGATGTTACACGAAAAACGGTGACCCAAGCGTTGCAGTCTGTGGTGATTGCGTAATGATTCTCTTAATTTTTGATCCCACAATTTTGTAACCCATTTTTTCCACCCTGTGGAAGTATTCACACTATTTTGGGTCGCGGTGAAGCAAGCCCAGCACAGCTCCACAACACTTGGTAGGCTGCACTCTTGATTTATCTTTTGTTATTTTTGAGGGGCGCTAGCCCCTCCTACGCACAGCTTTGTGTGTTTTTGTGTTTGTAGCACGATTACCCAGTGGGTAGGTAATCTTGTAACGTAAAGGGATTCTTTTCAATGGCAGTATAATCCACTGTATTGGGAGCTTATTTTTGTCCTTTATTTCTTGACGTGCTGTAACAGTAACGCTTTCCATAGTGTTCCATTTCCATCTATGGGGTAAAGTGCAGCCCTCACAAAGGGAGCCAACCACTCCGTTGGCTTACTTCCTGTTTGTTCAGATGGTAGCTTTGCTACCTACTGTACTGTAAGAGCAGCGACGTTGAGGAGAACAGTCTCTGAACAATCAAATCATCAGCATACATTTTTAACTCAAGAGTGTAAGGGCTCCATTTTAGTTACGCTAAACCCCTTATGCCTAAATGTCTTTGCCTTTTTTACTATTTTGAAAAACATTTTTGAATAGTTCAACTAGCCAATCTACGACACGGTGTGAGCTTGTAGAATGGCCATTTTAACTATTCAAAGATGTTCTTTCTTAGGGATAAGGGGTGTAGCGCGTGACGAGAATGTAGCCCTAAACGTCAAATGGGTAAATTTGGATCCTTTCCATTTTTAGTTTTTACCAATTTTTTCTAACCTTTATTTAACGAGTAAAAAAAACGAATTGTGACTAAACTGGCCAAGTGGCAGATATACTGTATAACTCAGTTAGATTTGTGTGAAAAAATGTATACTGAGGATTTCACTGTATGTACTGTACAAACTGCTACTTAATGTGTGTACTATGCTGTGTGAATTTCCTCTCAAGGCAGGGTAGGAACCAGTCATGTGCAGCAACCTGTGTGTATATCTGCTCAACACGTGTGTGTGAGTGTGTGTGCGTGCGTGCGTGCGTGCGTGCGTGCGTGCGTGCGTGCGTGCGT
>OOFJ01062173.1:0-10019 GCA_900323375.1 Benthosema glaciale
TATGAATAATTGTATGAATACACCAAAAAGAAGTCAGCAGAGCTTATTGCCTGAATGACCTCAATGCTCCCCACTGTGTGTGTGTGTGTGTGTGTGTGTCTGTGTCTGTGTCTGTGTCTGTGTGTGTGTCTGTGTGTACTGTCTGTTTAGTGTTGTGTTTGGGTCATATTAGGTTTGTCACATTAGAGAGAGAGATACACGCAGGAAGGCTTGCGCCAAAACGCCCCTGTGTATGCTGCCGTGCCTTAATGAATTAAAAGTACCAGAAGGACATCAGGGCTAATAAATCCTCTACAACACATTACAAGTTCCAGCTACTGTAAGTCTGTGTCTATTGGTCCAGACACATGTAGGTCCACAACAAATGTTCCTGACCTGGTGGAGACCTGTGTGTCCACGGAGCACTTTTCTCTATTTCTTACCATAATGTTTGTCTTGTCAGGTTCTCCCCTGTGTTGTTTGAGTTTGTAGTTATTGTAGTCTGTTGAGTTGGTTTAGTGGTGTGTGTTTGATATTGTGTGGGTGTGTTCTTTGTGCGGTTGCGTAAGATTTATTGTTGTACTGAACTTAATTTGTTGTCTTGAGTAAAGTCTTGGTTTATGTGATCCAGTTTGGTGTGTGTTGAGTTCCTGCATGTGGGTCCACCCTTCATTGAGACCTGACACTACACTATACACTAGTATAGGACATCCCCCCCCAAAAAAACTATAGCCGTTTTACAGCAGATTTACCCAGCTACATCTGCTAGCTAGAACATTGCCAACTTCTGCCAACCCCCCCCCCCTGTAAAACCTGGGTTTTTGGAACGAGAAAAGTAGCCCCAGGAAGGAGACCATAGACCTATGTGTATGTTGTAACAAAAACCAAGAGGAAGGGGTTGGAGGAAGGCGGCACAAAGACCAGACCCAGACAGGCGAGAACCGCGGTCCCCCACTGGACAATGTCCAGGGACTTTTATTCGGAAACAAAAAGCAAACAAACAGAAAACGTGTCGATACTAAATAATGCAGGCTTCAACTGGAGCTACTGACTTGACAACCTGAAAGGCCAGTCCCTAACTAGGCCAGGCTGCTATCCGGCTCACTGGTCAGAACAAAAAAACACTGCTTACAACCCCCACGGTCTCTTGTCTTTCCTGTGCTGCTGAGTTGGTGTACTGTCTGTCTCCGAGACAGTTCTTATCTCTCCGGTTGCCACACACCAACTGTGGTTTGGTTGTGCCTGGTTCTTGAGAAGCCTGGCGTAACAAGTTCAACAGGAGACACTAGTGGTGTGTGTGTGTGTGTGTGTGTCACATTGTGTCACGATATCTATGGAGAAACAAAATATAGAGATTATTCTCATTTGTCTTTTCACATACACACGAGGCCTAATATACGGGTATAAAAAAGTTCACCATTCTATTGGTATCAGTTTGGATGAAAGCTTTCATGGCACTAACTGCAACAACTCATTAGAGTTTAATTTACTCAAAATATGGAGAATGAGGTCCAGCTCAACATTTTAGCTGCTCCTAAACAGTAATGCATTTCCACCTTGTCACAAGTTGTGGATAATGGCTGTGTATGACAGTTGGAATGCGGTAAAATATACTAATGTATACACAAACTGATCAAGCTCAATTACTGATCAAAATGAAATAATGGCTTTATCCCAACTTTGAATTGCAGCGGAGATGCTTTGCTGAGGTCATGTCTGTATTTTATTCAAAACCGTTTGTCTGGTGAGAACCTGAGCTTTTTTTTACCTGAATAGCCTGTAATCAACCATTATGATAACATGCAATTTGTGTGTCTACAGGTGACAATGACAGTAGTTTTCTATGAATAAGTGTGGATTTGGAAATGTATTGTTGTCTATCCTCAGCTGTCTGGTAGTAGTAAATATTGTTGGTTCTCAGAATGCTTCCCCAACGCAGGGCCTAAAACCAATCTGTTACAACCTGATGGAAATGCCACCGTAACAGTTTTCAGTGCATTCTCATGACCGTTCCATGGTGCAGTCGAGGAAAGGGCCTTTTGAAAGGCTTCATGCTTGGGGCACAGTGCAGAGTTGCGTACATCGTCGGCTATCTCATCTGGATCTTAAGATTTATGAAGGGAGATAAAGCCTCGGATGAATCACATTGACTGTCTCTGGCGGTCACATTCACAGATGAAAGGCAACGGGTGCAAATCAGGCAGTAAAACCTGTTGGCTGTTGGATGTGCAGGCCAAACTGAAGTATATCACCACCAGGAAGATGTCTGGCACCGTAAAAAGCATGCGGAACAGCACGTTTTGCTCTTTGCCTGAATGGTCCTTCTGTTGAGACTTTATAAAGCAAAGGCAGCGACAGTGAGTGAAGGCTTTGTTAAGATATGACTGCCCATCTGTCTGTACTAGTATATGCTGACAAGTACAGCTGTTTCACAGTCCATCACATGGTCCGTGTAAGTCCCACGCATGCAGTCTGTTCCATATCCACTTGAACCGTATAGGCTAACCTTTTATACAGTTGACTGGAGTCCCCCATAGCGGTCTAGATTTTCTATTTCTTTTTTTGACACAAATCATCTCTTCTGGTGGGTCCCGCACAAAACATTTTCAGATAGGGGAGTCCGGCGCCATGTACATATCATTTTGTGTGATAACTATGTGATAATTATGTGATAATGAGTGATAGGAACAATAAGGGCCTCAACTAGAATAAGCACGCACGGACTGTATGGTACGTATAAAGGCGACGCACATGTGCTTACAGTGCCAACAGCTTTATGTCATTCCTTGGGGAATACTTGTGTTTTTTTCCCCATGTCCGTGACTGACACTACTGTTCACCTACACCTGTTCCGAATGGGACGCCACATGCCACATAACAAACTCACACAGCTGAGGCCCTCTGAGCACCTGCTGTTTTAATTAGGCTGTGTGTGGTAGCGGGTTACACACAGCAGCGTCTCTCGCTCTCCTGGTTGTGAATGACCGCGTCGAGTGTGCGTTTGGTTTACATTAGGCTTGTCTGGGCACGTCCTTTAGACGGGAGATCAGATGTTGTGGCCGAGTCATGCTCAGCGCGGGCTGATCGTGTGACATTTTCGCTGACAATGGTGGTGAGCTGATTTAACCACAGGGGCGGCTATAGTGGCTCAGCGGCCTGGTTCAATCCCCGGCTGCTGGGTTGATGTCGAAGTGTCCATGAGCAAGATGGTGAACCACTAACCGTTCTTGATGGTTTCCTTCTCTGCCTTCGTGTGTGGTTGTGTGGGTGTGGGTGTGGGTGGTTGAATGGGTGAATGTAATGCTATTGTAAAACTCTTTGGATAAAGGTGCTGTATAAATGCACCCTTTTGAAGAAATAGGCCAACATTTGGGGGACCCGTTGTGAGGTTGTACATCGGCCATTTCCTACTCACTTAAATGCTTAAGTTGTTAACTCTGTGGTGTAGGGATGTGCCGATGAGAAATTTTGGCCGATCTCGATATCCGATATAATTAATCGGTGCTATGGCCGATAACCGATTAAACCGATCCGATATGATCTCATTCTGTATTGAAAGAAAATATAATAATTTAGTCCATTCTGAGAAATACATGTATCAGGGTATCTGCACTGCAGGCTTAGGCAAGTGAAATTTAACTTTAATAGCTTTATATTTAATATTGTGAGCTTATAGATCTGTTCAAGCTGTTACTTTGGGCGTGTTTATCTGTAAAACAGACCGATTATTCGGACCGATTAATTAATCGGCCAGATTGATACCGATTACCGATACCGATTAATCTAAAGATTACTAAAATCGGCCGATACCGATGTGTTTGCCGATTAATCTCCCATCACTACTGTGGTGTATAGTGTAAAACGAGAGCGCGGTCTCTGGCCTTGTGAACATGGACCCTTACAGTGGTGCTCACTTTTATATCCTCTCTGGCACACATGTCTATATACCCCACAGCTAATGTGTTTGACCCCACAATGTACGTGGTCTGAGAAACAAACAGCGGACATTTGTTCAAAGGTTTCCGGGGGGGCCGGGATCACCCATGACTCAGTCTTAACTAACTACACACTGGCTTTCAAGAGGTTAAACAAACAGAAACTATAGCAGCCGGCGAGGGGGGGACCGTGATGACTCAGCGAACATGCCTGGTGGCGTACGTCATGTCACCATGAGTCGCAAGGGCAGTCCACTGATGTTGATGGAGGTTTCGTTGCATTGGTTGAACACCAAAGGGCCAGGCACTGAGCAGGCGGAGAAGGAGAGCTGAATGCTAAACTGAGAGAACCTGACAGTTGGCCTTAATGGAGCACAAGGGCTGCTTTGAAATGGTCATAATCACATCACTGGCGATTGTGAGTACGAGTGCCAAGTGATGAGATTGGTTTTGAATTGATGGAATGTTTTATAATGACGTACTGATTCAGGATTTGCAATTTGACAGCTCGAATTTCACAAATTTAGTTGATTCAAATTTGGTTTATTCTGCTTAGTTATATCAAATCATAGGAGATTCCAAAATACAAGGGAGAATATACCATAAAATACAAGTTTGATTTTTTTTCTGCCAAATGTTCGCCTATTTTCGCTAAATGTGTGCCTGTTATGACATGCACATTCCCAGAATGGGGACGCTATGGTTCATGTTATGAGGTTTTGACCTTCCACCTAAAATGATTGATAATAATGAAGCTGTTAATTTTTGTCAGTAGCTTGGCTCACAATACAACAGCTTGACAAAGGCATGTCTTCACTTGAGCCTGATGCCACAGGGGCTGCCTGTGACACAGTCAGTGTCTGTGGCAACACTACACAGTTTAGTTTAGAGTGCATTTCGTCTCATGTCGTGTTGAAACCTTGTATGTCCAAACTTCAGTTCCTTTTTTTTGAGGAGCACTATACCAATGCATGGCTTCTGAAGATTACGTCATAGGGCAGCCAAGTCTATGGCATTTTTAATTCTTGTTTTAGGGCACTTATGACGACATCAATCGTTAGTGTGGCCAAGTCTATGGATTTTGAGGATATTACAGTGTTTGTTTAGAGCACTTTAGAAGTAGAACCAGCCAGGTCTATGGACTTTAATGTTTGTTTAGACTCTAAACAAACATTTAGAGCACTTATGACGTAGTTTTTTTTAATTATAATTAAAAACTAATTTAAAAATAGTGAAAAGAAATAAAGGGGGGCAATAACCGATTTGTGGAGTGTGGAGATTTCTGCCTGACAGCAACGATTTTCAAGTGTCAAAAAGACCTTCTGCTTCATCTCCGACTTGCTCTGACACGTCAAGCCATCAAAAAGAATGTGTTTGCACAGATGGAGCGAACCGACCGCAGGCACGGATAGTTGAACAAGCCTTTCCAGGGTTAGACTCCTGCAGCACCTGATCATCGCTGAGGAATTCTAAACAAAAAAGCAATTTCCATAGGTGGAAATTAGCCATGTACATTTACTTTAAGTACTGTACTTAAGTATAATGTTGGGTTACTTTTACTGTAAGTTTCCATTTTTCAATTATATTCGGCAAATCGTTTTTACTCCATGACAATTATTTGAAAACTTTACTAGTTACTTTGCATATTTAAAAAACATAAATATACCACTTAAGCTGTATTTTATACCTGCTCTGCTTGAACATATCCGATCTACAAGCTCACAGTGTGTCACAGTGCACTGTGACACAGTGTTTGGGGGCTTGTAGATTGGCTACTTTCGAAAGCATTATTTTTTACTTCAGAGACATTTGGAATACATGCAGGACTTTTCCTCGTAACTTGAGTATTTGTGCTTAAATTGTCATTTATACTTAAATAAATAAACATCTGAGTAGGCTACTGTGAATTTTGTGGTATCTGCTATCTTTTGAATTGATCAGACCTCTGCCTCACACAAAATAATCTATCGTGTTATGTGACAAATAGCGAGACCGGTTGATCACGTTTCACCCTCTTTGTCTGGAGAGGGAAAAGGGCACAGGTCATCCTCTATCCAAGCCTGTTTCCATGCTTGCATACACAACAACCAGCAAACATAATTAAATTTCCTCAAGCGAGGCGGAAGTACATTTCCAGTTTAAACAGGCGACAGAGCGTCTTTGACAAGAGAAACTTCCCTCTTACACAAGAGTGACCAGTGAGGATGGGCCATTCCACTTCAAATCAATATCACCATTTTGCCTTGATTACCATTAATTTAGACAAACGATATTTTCTAAAATAGTGTAAATCTACAAGCTCACAATGCGTTGCGTCGCAATGCATTGTGGGAATGTACCGTACATACCCGGTAGATCATCTATTTTGAATTTTTTTCATGCCACCATTGTGCAACAGTAGAATTCAGGGGCAGGCATAAGTGGTTAAACACACTAATCAATTTATTTATTTTCCTGTGCCAATTTGTTGATATGTAAGAAAAAATAAAATCACGAAAAATCCTGCTTCTCGATTAACCGATTAACCTACATGAGCAAGATTATGTTGGTTCGAGGTTCTACGTTTCGTTTCAATATATTTCCTGCTATAGGCTTCTGAAACAATAATTTCACCTTCTTGCACAGCTGTGAATGCCTTGCCCTACTGATGCTTTCAGTCTGTAAGAGCTGTCAAAACTATGACGTGAAGAAGCGAGGCCTTATACAATCCTTAACATTGTTCTAGTTGGCATATATAATAGATGCAGTTTCTCTCCCTACTCCAGAATCAAGATTCAACACAATTCACAACACAATGATGTTACTGTAGACAAATTGGGTGGTGACGAAAGCACCTTGCCGTCATCCTGTGTCGTGTGTGAGTGCGTGCTTGTGTGTTTGCGTGCGCACGCGCGTGTGTGTGAGACAAACATGTCGGGCGCGAATGAGCAATTATTACAGTCTCCATAATAGCAAAGCAACCGAATCAAATCCCCAATACAGCTGGGAACATTTTGGGTGTTTGTCTACCTCTGTTTATTATGGCTGTGTGCCGTGTTTTGACAAGGGTGCAGTTGAACTATGTTAATTAATGTTGTGATTAATACTAAAACTCAGACAATGGGAGGCCATCCAAGATAGATCTGTCCACACACAGCCAGAGGGAAACATTCCCATGAATCGTAAGGCAAGTGTGCTGTTGCACACCTTGAATGAGCAGTAGTTGCTGCGGGCAGAAAATAGCATTTGCATGACAAATCTTAGCTAGATTCAGTACCAGCATGTCCCCAGTTGCTCTCCATGGTGTCTTGTTACATGTGTAGAGCATATAGTTGTGGAAGCCTTGTATGTCCAGAACCATTCCTTTTTGTTATTGCTTTAAAGTGAGAGCTAATATATTCACTAGATTTGTGCGACAGCTGTATGATGGAGCATGGCATTCAAAAGAAACAAAAGAACATAAAAGGTTGAAATATGGAGATACGAGGAAAATAAGAGGAACAGCATCACACACACACACATATGACACAACGAGCACCCTCCGTTATTTAGCTCATAAACACATTTTTCTTCTGAGTAAACAATTGGCGACAAACAATACTTTTCTCTCAAGCCATAACCCCAAATTAAACGTTAAGAGCCAAACTTGACAAGAAGGAGGAAGCTTAAAATGTGGTCATGAATGATTTACAGTGAGGCTGTTGTTGTTTCTTTTCTTTTTCCTTCTTCCTTCCTCTGGGGGACAGGATAAGCCGAGCACAGTACTGTCTTGTGTTCCTTAGCTGTCAGACTAAAGATGGGAGGTGGCCAAAGCTGCGGTGACATCAACCCAGATCACATTTCATCCTTTAGTATGTTTGCTGGACAAAGCGGGGATGCAGGACAGTGTTTAGAATGACGGCAAAGCCCACGTGAGAGAGGACAGCGAACCCATATGCCATCATGGAGTCGGCATCAAAATAGGATGTGGCAGTCATGCAATGACTTTGCAATAGCCATTGGCTTCCTGTCGGTCCCCGGACCACACTTTCAGAACCGTCGCAATGATTGCAGAGTGTGAGAGTATAAACACAATACAGTATAGGATTGGGAATAAAACGTAAACAAGTGGTAGCTATGATTATATCCGTTGAGATGACAGTTACAGAGTTGGTGAGACACATATAGTGCATAAACCTGCACTCATTGTGCAGAGTCAAAGGGAAAAAACAGACAACCTGTCTAGACAATGCAAAGAAACAAAAACAATCTATATGGCTCTGGCCCTTCGAGACACGGCGATGCAGACAGTGGTAAAGTGCCCTTCTCATAAAAGTCAGCCTCCCTCTTCCCATAAACCTCTGACCATCCGCTCAATAACAGTTAGGTAGCTGCAACTGTAAGAAAGTCATGAATTACATTTACCCAAGGACTGTACTTACAGTCTTACTTGATAGTATTTCCATTGTTCAATGCTTTATAATTCCACTCCAGAGAGAGAGATACAATTATTTTAATTTTAATTTATTTTAAATCTGACAGTAATTACAAGTTATAGTATAGAATATAGATTTATAGATCACAACACATTGCGATGCAAAGCGCTGTGTAGATTGGCTATTTCTGAAAGATCTTTGACACATTTTGAAAACTTTGGGAGAAAGAAACCTTGTGAAATGGGATCGACATCTTGCTAGATTTTGTTTTTTGCCGGTTTTGTCTTTATTAATAGGGTACAGTAATTAGACAGGAAAGGGGGAGAGAGATGGGGGGAAGACATGCGACAAAGGCCGACGGGCTCGGGACTCGAACCTGCGACATGCCGTCAGGCTGGATTACCGGCCTATAGGTGCCTGGACCGTTCAACCGCAGCCCAGGCACAATAACCTCTTTCACTTTTGCTACTTACAAACTACATTTTGATGATGCCAATACCTACTTTTCTACTTTCACTCACGTGAAATGTTAAATACAGACCTATACATTGTGCGGTTTGCTACTTTTAAGTCCAAAATGGGAATACCGCTTTCACCTCTGCGGTTATAGGTAGCTTACTTCACTACTGTAAAGCCAGCCAGCGGTCTTAAAAAAAAGGTTGTTCCTCCCGCTGTGTTTGTCTTCCAACTCATTACATCACCCGCAGCTGAGGGCTGATAAGGGAACGTTTAGTCAAGGCTTTAATGACCCCCTGTGTGTAAAATGATGACGCAATGACACGGCCACTGGGAAACGTTAGTGTGTGATGAAATGTTTGCCGAAGGTAGAAAAAAAAAAAAAAAAAAAAACGCCCCGGGTGTTTAGTCATGTCAGCTAGAGGCCACGTGCACGGTGCACGGCCCTCACAGGGGCCACGTGCACGTTTCAATTACGGCCGTGTTGAAGGACGTGGCGGCAAGGTTTGGCTGAGCCAGCGTTACGTTTAAGGCCTGAACATTGAACAACAACGCGTTGTAACCTTTCTGGTGTTGATTTTACGTTGCAGGAATTGTGCATGGATTTAGGATTAAATAGCAATAACAACAATAGCAACTTTTTTTTAGATATATTTTTTTGTCGTTTTTTGATAGGATACAGTAATTAGACGGGAAAGGGGGACAGAGATGGGGGGGAGACATGCGGCAAAGGCCAAGGAGCTCGGAACTCGAACCTGCAACACGCCGTCAGGCTGGATTACCGACCTATAGGTGCCTGGACCGCTCAGCTGTCGGCACAGGCAAACAATAGCAACATTCATATCGACCTAAAGATCCAGAGCGCGTCCATTTTGGTTACATGTGTACACTATGAGCGCTAAATCCGGAGCTTGTTAGTTATTAAAACTTTGTTTTAACCAGTATGTATGACTACATGAAACCAAAACAGGTTTCATGTAGTTAAGTGAACACTGGATTTGACTGTGTAACAGGGCACTGGCTCTATTTGTTAGAACCCATAACAAGTTCACTTCCCACTGTTGGTGGTTAACATTATTGACTGACATCTCTCTCTGCGTTTGGGATTTAAAAGCAGAGGCGTATACGTCCTATAGATTTTATGACACGACGGATGGAAAAAGCAATGTGTGACGCAACCCCCACACTGCACCAGTTCAATCCAAAGACTATATTTAACTCACTTAATTAACACATGGGTACATGTGGTCACGCC
>OOFJ01062177.1:0-11674 GCA_900323375.1 Benthosema glaciale
ATTAGCTCACCAAGATTTTCCACATGGAATCCAATGGGATGACAAACAACACAAACAAATATGAGCATCAGAGATGGATATTTAGTAGATGTTCTCACCAAAATGAAGAAAACATTGCTGTGTGTGCGCGCGCGCGCGCGTGTGTGTGTGTCCTAACACAATAGAACTCCATAATACTGTATAGCAGAGGGTCGTACACCGTTTAATTACAAGGACCCCATAACTGTGAGGGTGTACAAATGGACCCACAAGGGTCCACTTAGATCAGCGTTACAGATCTGTAAGGGTTCCCCGTCAAGGAGGAACCCTGAGTGTCCCACTTTAAGAACCATTGCTGTATACAGTAAGGGGATTTCTTTCAATGACATTGATGCAAAGGCACGCAACGCCACCAGCACCAAAACAACACACAGAGCATAGTAGTATGGCCTGGCATACTATGCCGAGGACCAGTGCAAGAATTATAACAGACAGACAGCAGACTATACTTTTCAGCCCACACAAACACATTGGACACTCAATCACTATGTGTATACTCCATAAAAGATGGCATACACTATGGGTAGCCTGTGACTTATTTATAGAGACATAATCATGTCATATTATAGATTTACAATGTGTTTTTAGAGCAATACATTACAATAATTTGAAAGTACAAGTATAATTTGAAGTATTTCCTTTCTGTCCAAAACTATGCATTACAACTATGATGCATGGGAAAATCCACTTTTTTTCCAGAGGAGAGCAGTCCCACACAAAACATGGTAAACATGTAATCACAATAATATGTCAACTCCCTGTAAGGAACTTGCTAATTGCTAACAGTTGTGAGCTCCGCTCAGAAGCACACAGCCAACGATTATGGCTCACATCTTATTTTAGCCTTATGTGAAATTACACACGATTCAGACACAGCCAAAGTGCCAA
The DNA here is from genome assembly GCA_900323375.1 of Benthosema glaciale. Lineage (NCBI taxonomy): Eukaryota > Metazoa > Chordata > Actinopteri > Myctophiformes > Myctophidae > Benthosema > Benthosema glaciale. The sequence goes on from OOFJ01062177.1 coordinate 928, forward strand.
TGTTCTTCCATGTTGTGTGCTGTTCATGTTCAAGTTCTCAGCACACTCTCCCAAGCTTGCGCCTGTCGTGTTTTGCAACCAACAGTTTTATTGCCAGGGATTCCTCCGCAAGCGCCCTCGACCATCTGAACAGGCTCAGCTGTAAATCGTCTGGGCCACCAAGCTGAGCCTTGACCAGATTTGATTGAAGCCATACGCCCGGGCAGGCATTGTGACATTCCCCATCAATGTATGAGGCAGTGTTTTCACAATAATAACGGAGAAGAACAACTAAGCGCCATGGAATCAGTACTGAAAAGCTCCATTGGCTTAGTGCGTCACTGGGTTCATTTTATCCTTCCAAAGGGTCAGCATCAGCGCCAGAGCTGTTATTGTGCTACACCCTGCTGGGCTGGAAAGGACACCTTGGTCTCCGGCCCACATATTTCACTCATTAACCAGCCCACTAGAGGGAAAACCTGAGCACCCTTGAAGGGCTACAAAATATTTCGGAGGTGGACACGGTTCAATTGGATTTCACTTGATTATTCCTTCCAGTGGGTCTTCTCATCGCTCCAGTTCAAACATATATATTTTTTTTTTACAAATTTTAACTTTTCCCAAGACCATTATTTAAAAAACTATGTTGGATGCAAAACGAAAGGCATAGGAATGCGGAATCTCTCCACTGTGATCCACTCTCTATCACTGTCAGTTCAATCAAACAAGGTGCTGGAACAGAGGCTCCAGAGAATCCCAGATCCAGTTCCAGGGATATGAGCTTTTCTTCTGGGTTTGTCAAGAGAGTTGCATCACTCATCGCATTCCTGCCTTGGATCTATTCATGGTTGGCAGATGTCCACCTGTCATTGAGGCTGATTTATATATGGTGCAACCCTGGGCTGGAAGGAAGGTGGGAGAAAGCTACACAGAGGAAGGCAGAGAGAGAGAGAGAGAGAGAGAGAGAGAGAGAGAGAGAGAGAGAACTAGAAAAAGTTTACCTATTTGTGGGCCAGAAATGTTCAGAATTCAGTCATTATAGGTGAGTGGAATCTGTAGAAGTTGATGGATTAATGTTGATGAAGTTATATTGCAAAGACACAATGTTGGTTTGTGGGATGTTTGTGCAAAGTTTGACAGCAATTGAACGCTGCATTCATGATTTGAGGCATTTTGTTCAAAACCAGCCATGTCCTTCAAACTTCAGTTAAGCTTAACCAATCAGGATGGAATATGACAAATAAAACAGATCCACCTTGAGCACATGACTATAGAGATAATGTCTACCGATTTGTATGCTGTTTGGTGGCGCCAATGTGAAAACTTTGGGGCAGAGGACGGTTCTGCTCTGGCATCCAGGCGAGGGTCTGTGTGCGTCCGTGTGTGTACTGTTTCATGTTGATTGGGCCAACGATGCCGGAGATTAGCTGTTCACAGATGGACAGACAGGTGGATGGACGGATGGGGGGCAAAACATAGTCTCACTAACACCTTCAGCCTGTCGCAGACAATGAGGGAGTCCATAAGAAAGAAAGAGAGAGTAAGGGAGGGAGACTGAGGTGAGAGTAGTTTGACAAAAAGAAGAAAGAAAACTAAGATGTTATTCCGAAACATCATTGGTTTTTCGAACTAATAGTTGAATAATGGGCTGTCAAACAAATTAGGCAGGCCTCCAAAAACTATTCCTGAGAAAAAGAAAGTGATAGAAAGTGAGAGATGGGCAGAGAAGGGGGTAAAATGGAGAGTTAAAGTGATGCGGTCAGGATCCCACAGCCACATCACACTATGTTCTCAATGAAGACATGTTGGACAACAAAGTTCTTTATGAAAACTATTGATAATGCGTCAAGCTGAAATGGGCCACTGGAAGTCGAAGGTACTCAATGTAGACATTTTACGATTCATAGAAAGTGACAGAGGGCCTTTCTCAGTAGGAGCGGCAGTGGAAAAGGATGTAACATGCTGTGAAGGGTGTGTGCGTGTGTGTGTGCGTGTGTGCGTGCGTGCGTGCGTGCGTGCGTGCGTGTGTGATATACCAAGCAGGCAAGCACACTGCCAGGGTGAGTTAAGGTAATGCACTCCGAAAGTATCTCCAAAGAATAAAAGGAATGAAAGCCATGTTCTCTAACCTATATTAATATTTGCAGTGCGTTCAGTTTGGGAAGGCACCGCCCACTCATTTTCAAAAGCATTACCAAAGAGATCCTTTGTTGTTGATCTGCACTGCGTGGGCGGGTGGATGTAAGACCGAGTGGAGGAATGGAAAACACTTGAAAAGGCTGTGTCAGGCCAGTTAGGACGCTTCACACCAAGCAAGAAATCACACCGCCATTCCAGCTGTACAGAAACAATTCTAGTTCTTCTACATTCATGCCCAACAGCTACAGAAATAGGCAACATTTCCCACATCGTGGACATGCAAACACGACGTGCTCATGATATTAAAATGAATGTACAGTTCACCCCGCCCCCTCCAAAGACTGACTGGGACTAATCTGATAATTGACTTGGCTAATGCAGTCAGTCAAGCATCAACTCCCATTCGCAAACCCCGGAGAAAAGCAAGACACCAAAATCCATCTGACCAAAAAAAAAAGCACCATGCCCTGATGAATTAGTCATGTGCACAAAATAGAACACAGAAATGAATATCACTGGAAGGATTCCTGGGGGGGGACTATAGCTTTTTCTTAAATCAGAAACACACTGAGATTTCAAACTCCAAACACGTGTTGTTAACATCTCTGATTACTCGGCTCCAGCGGAAAAAAGAAAAACAGTGAGCAACATGGATAGAATGGAATGAACTAAGGAGGCGCAGGAGAGGAAAGGTTGTAAAAATCACATTACCTTGCACGTTATCAAGTCCCATCCGACTCTCCAACAATCACACACAATTGGCGCTTGAGAGATGCTCATTAAAACATGTGGGATGGGTCCAGGCTAGAAACTATGCTTACAGGTGAAGTCCACACCCTTTACCTATCTGACTGTTACACAAAAACACATGTCTCTACCCCCCACTTCTACTCCCAATAAAACAAAAACCTCACCGGAGGCCTCTGCCAGCAGTAGCCTCTTTATGATACAGCTGGGATTCCATGGCTGGAGCTTCTGTGCATGAGGCTCGTTTTGTGATCAGGAGGCTGATCTCCTTCCTGCCCATATTTTTCCGTTCTATCTGAATACATGCACGATAATGAGACGCACACATGGATGCACGCGCACGTGCAAGCACACACAACTGCTTCGAGTGGAGGTTCATGGCGACATCCCTTGAAATATAACAACATTTATTACCAGCAAAGAAATAAATGTAAAGCACGGACATTTCCTTTTATAGAAACTCTGGGCTTCCATGTCAAACACAGACAAGGAATGTATCAATCCACAGGGACCTTTGGCTGGCTTGTTCAATATGAATATGCGTAGTTAATAGTTATTGCCATACATAGAAATAAATGCCATCTAAACCAGCAAATAATGCTTCATCATTACATCTGCCTATTAGATTACAAGATGTCTTGTATGTAAAGCTGAAATTTTGTCCTGAGAGTGGCAATTGAGACAAAGTCATGGGGTCACTCAAATGGATGGGGTTCATCTGCCGGGGGCCATAACTGTGCTAAGCGAGCTTAATGTCAATACGCATACAACATTGTCTGAAAATGAGTTTTCTTCTGGCCTTACGTTAGTCCATTCATGAATGTCCATCATTGAGTTTTGTTCTTGTTGGGATCTATATGCATTCCATTTTCCCATTTTTTAAAAAACTTTTCAATCACCTGAATCCCCTTGCAATCTCAATGTCAATTGATTCAAACGTGAATTCACGAGTTGAAGTATTTCAATTTCCTTGGCCCAGTATACTTCTGTATCAAGAAATGAGTGTAGGGAACATGGTTCCGGCACACCCATGCAGTGGGGTTGAATAGAGGAGAGGCAGAAGGAGAGGTCTGTTTGGTATTAGGCGGGAAGCCTGAGACAGGAAATCGTTCAGAGGAGAGTGCGAGTCCAAGGCGGTCCCTCCACGTGGTGGGCAGTGGTCTCACAGCCCTCAGGGCCGTGTGTGGAGGCTGGGATAAAGCCTTAGTGTTCCCTTCCCTCCGTCCCACTCCTTTACTCTCCACAGAGGAGGTCGGCAGAGTTTAAACTGGCACTTCGGCTCAGGCGTTGGGGAACGGAGAGATCGGACACAGAGAGAGGGTGGGCACTGCAGAGAGACATTACATAAACATCTCAACACCCTGGCACGCTGACATTGCGCTCTCTCTCTCTCATCCAATTTGTTCGTACTCTCCCTCCCTCCTTGTAGCTTTCCACTCCTTGACACTCTATGCCAAAAAGTCCTTGGGTCTTGAAGAGGATCTGAGCACATTAGTGCACAGCGCTTGCATTCCTCAATTTGTCAGCTTGGTGATGATGCTTGATGTATCAAGAGTTCAAATGACAAACCAGCATAATTCATTCATAATGTTGAGGAGGCAGTTCTCCAAGAATAGTAATCTACAATCAGTATTCTTAAGAAAGAATGTTAAGGGAGACATACTGTATTAGGCTATGATAACAACAGCAGCATATACTGTACATTTTTTAAACTCATCAGCCCAAGCAGGCGCATGGATATCAAAATGTCCTCATTCTAATAAAATATGGACTAGTTTTGAACATAAACTGCTGTTTTGGATGCAAAAGCAAAATAGATAAGCAGATAATGTACAAGCAGGCACATGGATATAAAAATGTGTACATTCTAATATAATATTGTCTCGTTTTGAACACAAACTGTTGTTTTGAATGAATCAGTTTCTCAGCCATTTTAAGTTAATAGATCATGTATGCCAACTAAATGTCTAAAATGTAATGTAGATGCCTCTAGTCTAGGGTATGATATTTGTGGATATTATGGGATACTTACAGTATGTAATCTTATAATCATCTAATCGAGTTAAGAGAGGGCAGCAATTCTGTTTAAATAAGGCCTTTCTACAGACATCTGAACAGTATTATAGCACACAACGAACACTGTATCTCACAAAAACGACCACATTTTAACATACCATCTTACAGACTCTAGGCTATTTGCATACCCAAGAATAGTTCTTTGTGAGTCTTGTGCTTGCATACAACTGTGCACTGTATGAAAGTATAATACAGTTTGCCTATTGCCTAATGTGTTACATGAGCCAGCCTGAAGGCGTGGACTCTTCATACACCATTATCAGCTTTTACAGTACACTTGAACTTTAAAGTGTTTTTTACAGGTCACTTTTCTGCATTTCCAATAACATCGTTCCAATTCTCAACAATCTAATATCCCGTAACAACTGAAGTATGTAACTTTAGTACAACACCAAACTGGGAACCCAGTACAACATTAACCTAAAAAGCTCAATTGGAAAAGCCCCTGAACTGTACAAAAAGTTACACTCGAAATAAACTCTTCATACTCAGTTGTCATCTTTGCATCATTTCCTCACAGCACACAAATGGTATACAGAGAACTCGCCAGTTTTCCGACTCACCGCGGTTTAGTGCATTATTGTTTTACTTCACCTTCATTTAAATTGCATTGAATTGAGAGAGAGAGAGGATAGATGTTTAGAGTTAACATCAGATGAAGTATGTAATTCATTAGTAAACAATATCCTGAAATGGTATGCCTACTTATCATTGGTATTCACATACTCACCTATTTTATCTTTATCTAGCTGACCATTTAATTGCTGAAAATAATTCGATCACTTTGGAAATTAACTATAACATCTGTGGGGTACTGGGGTTGACATACTACACTGATGAAGACAGCATGTTCGCATAACGATGAAGACATTGATGAAGAATCTTCACTGCGCCGCGTTGGTAAACTGGTGAGATGTCCGGTATTCACACAAATCCAGACAATATCCTACTGAAATTAATCAAGAGCATGGGTTCCCAAAGTGGGGTCCTGGGACCCCTCGGGGTACCTGAGAGAGTTCCAGGGGGTACCTAAATTAGAGATAGTTAGGAACCAAATGGACCCTTATGGGTCTGTAACTCAGAGAGTGTAGAAATGGATCCTAAAGGGTCCATTTGGTTCTCTGAGTTTGGTATCTCTGAGTTAAATTAATAGTGGTTTTACAATATAAATTGTGGGTCCCAAAGATAGAAATGCCATTAAATGGTGGGTCCGTAGCCTAATTCATGTCAAAATGGGGGTCCTTGAAATGAAAATAGTTGAAAATCACTGCTAAAAATCTTCTCTTATGTGGCATGTCTTTTGTAATGGGGGTCCGCAGACATGAAAACGTTTGAGAACCACTGATCAAGAGGACAGAGAGTGAGATCCTAGTGAGGGATAAACCGAATGCCTAATTTATACACCGTCATGGAGTATAAATTAAACTTAATGGTCAACTGTTGACTTAGGCAGTGAATAATTAACTTATACTGTTCCAGCTTTAAATACCGTCAGTTACACCACTCCTAGCAACACCCACTGAGCTCTGCTGTTTACACATAGGGCTAAATTATGGCCTGTCTTTTACATTACAAGGAACAGGAAAAATATGTAAAAATACATTTGTAAATTTTATACTGTATCTCAGAATAAGTTAAAGCAATCTCCTGGACTGAATTCATGCACATGCAAGCCTCATTTATTTAACTACTTCAGGTTGAAGTGCGGAGATATCTGAGCAGTTTAAAATTAATCCATTATCCACATGGATCACGGTTCACCCCCTCAGGGGTGCAGAAATCACATTTTTCACTTCCCTGATGCTGTCACACTCAATGCACGTGTGACTCACGTTTGGCGATCTGTGGGTTGAGGGATGACATCAGTACTTATATGTAGACATGAAGTCGGCCTTGAAACGTTCACAATTGTTCACTGCAAAGCTTGTCATTTGTGGCATCTATCATGCTGCATAACAGTTTTCAGTTTTTCGGTAGCAATGTTGGACGTCATGGAAATGAAACGTTGCATTGCCAAGGCATCGCAGTTTCAGCCAAAACGTCTCTAAGATTATAGCTGGGCTTTGACTGGACAACATTGAATGTTATGAGGCATATCCCCATGGCCACTAACACTTAGGCAGTATAAATGTTGAGGCTGACACTCAACATTTACCACCACAAAGGGTGCCGATTTTGGATTGATAAGACCTCAGGCCCAGAGCAGACTGGAGCCATTTAGCTGACTGCACACACACACGCACATATACCACATGTATAAAATGCATCATCAAGGGCACAAATATTTTTCAGTTGCCATGCCCATGTGTGTCAGACAGTACCTGAATCCAAACATCAGCTGTGGCCTGCCCCCGATACTGGCAGAATGACATCTGAGATTGCTACGGACTCGAAGAAGAAGAAGAATCCAAACAAGCACTAAATGTACAGAATAATCTGGGAACACACACACACACACACACACACACACACACACACACACACACACACACACACACACACACACACACACACACACACACACACACACACACACACACACACAGTCAAACCCAATCAAATGATTAACTATTGACAGATTGACAGAATGGATGGACGCATGACGTTAAGCTGAGTAAGACAAAAAGAGAGAAATAGTTGTCTCTCGTAAAGGCAGTGTATTTCTATAGCATAGTTTGGCCCGCACATCAAGAACATTCCGATCCTTAGACGCCGGTTTGACCTCCCTCCTCCCCCCCTGACCTGGCGACTCCAACTCCAGCCGGGCCTCCTGCTTATCTTGACCGCTGCAGAGCAGACACTTTCCAAACACTTGACTGATTGGCCGTTTCCCCCGCCTTCAGACAAATATAGGGACAGCACGGTGACAAATCTCCCCAAGGAACCTCCGTGTCGACTGACCATGCAACGAAAAACAGAAAGAGGAAGACAAATGAAGGTAACGTCACGTGAGAGATGCATGTTTTGACCTGTGTGACACACATACATTCACATGACACCGAGATGACACTGGAATCTGGTCATTTGTCTGCCATGCAGATCACTATTTTGTATTTTTGTATAGTTCTCAAATTCTGCCCGAACCCGACCCTAAAATGTAATGTAGGCTCCATGAAAATAATTATAATAAAAATAATAATTCTGTTCTGTCGGTTTGTGTACTAATCTATTATATAAAGATGGTACCGACTTTCACTTTTACTATGTGAGTTCTCAAATTCTTCCCAAACCCGACCCTACCCAACTCGATGTTTTAGGGCCGGGTCGGTTCTAAATGTATTCAAATTATTAGTCGGGCCGGCCCAGTTAGGGCCCAGTTAGGGCCCAGTTAGGTAACAGTTAGGGCAGGGCCTTATTGAGAACCCATTGAGAACTCTGAAAATTCTGTAGAAGACGTCTATAGACGTCTATAGACAATTATCTAGATTCTACAGTATATATCTGTGTGTGTGTGTGTGTGTGTGTGTGTGTGTGTGTGTGTGTGTGTGTGTGTGTGTGTGTGTGTGTGTGTGTGTGTGTGTGTGTCTGTATCTTAGAAACAGTGATCAGTGTTTCTGCACACTAACAGTAGGCCAAGGAAGTACCACCACATTGTGAGGTGTTACAGATGACCGACGTCATGACCACATGAAGTCCAAAATCCACATAGAAGCCTCATTATTAATCTTACTTCAAATGTTCCTCTGTCACACTGTCGGCTGAGTACATACGTCAGTGTCTACTCTATAACCATGTGTCTATCTTGTGCACTGTGTCCCATTTATTCTTTTCACTCTGGGCTGCCTGTACTACAAGATAAACAACCTAGATTATATACTGCGTTAGCATACATCCATGTGCAGTGCACTACATACATTTTACAGTATATGGTCATTTGCAGCGTGATGACATATCACATACATTGGGCCTCTTTTTAATCACAAGACTACCCTTTAGACTCATGTAAGCCCACCCAAGACCCCAGACTATGTTGTGGGCTTTACATCCAGTAAAAGCAAAAAGCATGACATCATCAATGCATTCGCATAATGTCCTCCACTGATGCCCACTGCACCATCAAGAGAAAGGGCCAACTATTCCAGTCTGGAAACCCCCAAGAGCGTTGCGGGTGCCTTGTGGCACTCTGAGGCTGCAATTTGGTTTACGCATAAACAATCCATGCCCGCCAGCAGGAAATTATTCACAGTCTCTGTTTTACATTCCAAACTACTACTTGGGCACAGTAAAATGTTTCAGAATAATGACAGATTTAACCAATATAACACCAGAAAATGTGTAGGCGTACTGTAATTTAGCTGTTTACCGTTATCTTTACAGCCTGCTTTGAGTTTTATCCAAGGGCTAGTTTTCGGTGAGCTGCGTGAGCACTTTAATGTATCAGCAAATGATTTCCTAGCTGATAGAGCTCGTTGGAGACAAAAGAGTCCCCTGCGCAAAGAGTTCTATGAAAAGCTATAATAGTTATAAGGACAATGCTAAAAGCCTTTAAGGAGAAACAAGGAAGAAAAGACGCCTTGTGAGGCTTGCTCAATTAAAGAGTCACTTGTTTAGTTTAAATATTGGTAATAACCCCTTGTGACTATATGGCCTACAGGCGTGTGCAGTTGCATTCAATCTGGCTGAGGAGGTCTTGTGACGATGCAGAGCTATAACAAACATATTCTTATTGACTTTGCCTGCATCTGCGTCGCGGGGGGAAAAGGGATATTCAGAGTTTGGGGGATTGCTCTTGTATAAGGAGGAGTCATTCAGTTCTTTTAGAAGAACTCACCCGAAGAAGGAAAAAATAGTGAGAGACAGAGAGACTCTCAAACATCTGGCCACCAAGTCAACAGACAATATTCCTAATCCTGCCCCACTTTACCCTGCCAATCTCTCTACACCGGCCAATAATAACAACCCCCTTGGGACTCCACCTGCCAATCAGGTGCCTCATAAATCCACAGGGTCCCGCCCCCTGTGTGCCTCTGCGATGTACTTCCTGGAGCCATAGGTTTCCCAGTGGGTGCCGGGCCTCAGAGCCATCCTCTTTGAGAAAACACATTATACATGCTTTCCCCCTATCCCATGCGCACGCCCCAAGATAGGCTCGCTGAATGGGAACTTGAACTATCCCACAGATGTGAACTAAAATGACTGACCCATGATACCCTCAGTTGTGAGCGTTATTTATGTCTGTCCTGAGAACAAGTCAGAGTGAAAAGTCAACCAGAGATGTGGGCTTAGGCGGCGTAGGCCCTTTTTCTTTTTGCAACTACCACAAACAATTGCACAGGCCTGAGAGTGCAGCAGTCTCTCTCCACTGAATGACATAGAAACTGACAAACTATGACTGTTACCATTTTGTCCTTTTCCCTTTTCCCACAGCTTCAAGTCCAAGAATGACTGTGTTGCTTCAGAGGGTTTGAATATGGAGATACCACACACCAGCATGCACAGTGCATGAGGTCTGTGCAGAACAAAAATGTGTGGCAATAATAACTCCATTTTACATGCTGGAAGTGCATAAATCACATATGTACAAATTAGATATGAATGTACTAGCGGAGCAACTACCAATGCAAAACTGCATGTTGGCTGCCAAGTTGCATCTGTAAATGTGTTTGCATACCATGTGTGTGTTAGTTATTGTTATGAGCGTGTATCGTACCTGCCTGCGTGTTTGTGTGTGTGTGTGTGTGTGTGTGTGTGTGTGTGTGTGTGTGTGTGTGTGTGTGTGTGTGTGTGTGTGTGTGTGTGTGTGTGTGTGTGTGTGTGTGTGTGTGTGTGTGTGAAATTGTATGCATGGCTAAAACATGGTCATTGG
>OOFJ01062187.1:0-10644 GCA_900323375.1 Benthosema glaciale
GGGGGGGGGGGGGTCATAGGGCTAGAGCACATCAGGTCCTTCTCTGCACAGAGGTTCTGTTTACAGACAGACACTGCAGGGCAAAAACAAAGCAGACAGAGAAGTAGTACTGCTGTAAAATGCAGTTGTTGACTCACAGTCCTGCCCAGTTCACTCAATAATGGAGAGATTTTGTGATTTTTGTGTGCTGCTCTGTTGCCGATTTAACCATTTAAGAACTGAGGCCAATATACAAATGGCTTCTTCTAAATCATAGGTTCTCAAACTTTTCTTTGTGCCACAGACTGCCAAAAGGATATATATATATATTTGGCCACAGACTCCCCCATCTGAAATGTTTTTGTGCCGGGGACACCCCTAAAAGAGAAGAGCTGTGTTCAAAAGAAAAAGCGCCCCTCGGGACACAGGTCTCCACCAGGCCAGGTGTGGCCTCCTGGTGGCACTACAAAAGGCAGATGTGGAAAAATGCAGGGAAAAGGTTTGGCCTTGTCCTCTAGGGAGTAGGGAGTGTGCAACTGTGCATGCAATGTTTCATGCAGATGAAAAGCTGCCTCATGGTGGCGCTATAACAGGCCATTCTGGAACGTTTGGGGCAGAGGTTCATCGTTGGCATCCAGGGAGTGTGTGTGCAAAGTGTGGCATCGACTGGATTAACGGTGCCGAATATTAGCTTTAGACAGACGGACGGACGGACACACACATGGACGGACGGACGGACGGACAGACGGAGTGCAAAACTCTGCCCATGCCTTCGGCTGGTGAAGACAATAATTATAAATCTTTCAAACGTGTTAAAAAATAGCAGATGTCACAGCGTGTCACTTGTGAGCTTGGCTTCTGAAAAACGTATTGCTTTATCTAAAATGACACGAATGCTTTCCCGGTTTTAATGGGTTAAAGATTCAGTGTGGGTTATTATTACATTATATTTTTTTGGTAGCTGAAAAAAAAAAAATCTAATGTAAATGGTATTTGTTGTGTTGTTGTGTTGTTAACAGGTTGTGTTGAGCGGTGTGTTCCCTGGCTAGGGCAGGTGTTGCCATGCCGTTTGGCTGTCTAACAATTGGGGAGAAGGACTACAACACTCCTTCCGAAGTCGCTGACAAATATGACCTGGGACAAATTGTTAAATCGTGAGTATACCTGTGCAGCAGACAGTGCATGGTGTCAAATAACTTTATATATTTACTCAAGTACTGTGCTTAAAGGATGACTTCACCCATTTTCAACCTCTTCCTCACTAATGTTCATGATAAAATGTTTGAAAAAATTCTACTCGTACTGTAGAGCGAGAAATTAGACAAATGTTGCCTTATATGTATCGGGTCTGGATCGCATCTTCGTACTCTTGCAGTGTGTGATACTGATCCGTGATCCCTAGTCGCCGATGAATCGTTTAGTGTATAAGCCACAAAGATTATGATGGCAAAAATGGACTCCTCTAGTGTGAACGATCTGATGACTCCCCAACAACTATAAAAGTACTACAGTGTGTAGGGGCTATAACAGGGCAACCAGACACAATTGTCACACTTTATTATATATATATATATATATTTTTAGTCTACCATAATGATTATTTACAGTAATCATTGCTGAGGACTATTTATATGAAAATTGTTCAAACTGTCCTTTATGTACAATTCTGATTATTATTATTATTTTGTATTTTCACATTTCCAATACTAGGGTTTGTTCCACAGAGTCGGGGACGTTGGAACGATTAGCCTTAAATGACCGGGTTGTCAGAGTTGTCATGGTTGTCACTCAGGATCAAAAGTGACCTTGATGAGCTGGCTGCCAACAAATAGGGGAGCGTTCCAACTTCCAGCACATCTTTTGGAACGGCATGGCAGAAAGTCACTGGCAGCTCAAAAAACAGTTGCTGTGGTTACGAGCCCAGAGGGAACAGTTTGCCCTTTTCAACATAATCTCCATATACAGGTCCTCACTAATGCTCTAAATGGGACGGTGGCATTTCCAGGTGCGCAGCTCTACTTTTAGAAGTTGGGAAGCACACGTCACCGATACCTCCACTACACCAATGGTTCTCAAACTTTTCCTGCCAAGGACCCGCAAATTGATATTTATTTGGCCGCATATAGACCCTAATCTGAAAATGTTTTGATGGGGACCGCCCGGCCAGAAGAGACTTATTAAATAATTATTATTATTATAATTTTTTAACTGGGCGTCCCCAGGTCCCACTTTCAGACCATCGCTACACTCTTGGCCATTGCTGTCTAACAGCTCTGTGTCTCAGAGGTGGACTGCAGATTGTTGGTACTAGCCTGGTTTCTGATGGTGTCATAACCTAACTTTGAGACGCAGTGTGTTTAGACAGAAATTATACCATGTTATAATGAGCATTAGTAGTGAGGATAAATTGTATGAAGATGGGTATTGTTTTAATGATGCTAATGTGCATTATTTCGTCTGTCTTGTCAGAGAGGAATTTTGCGAGATATTCCGAGCAAAGGACAGGAATACGTTGAAAATGTTCACCTGTAAAAAGTTCATCAAAAAGGATGGGAGAAAAGTGAGGAAAGCCGCCAAGAATGAGATCCTGATCTTGAAAATGTGAGTGTGTGACATTTTTCATTATCTTATTGCTGTAATAACAAACATAGGACTGGATTTAAAATTGATTTTACAAACATGCAGACTGACACACTTTCAGCCTCGTGTCATAGTTCGCAAAGATTTGAATGTGAAAATAGCCCATATAGATCCTTTTGCTACTTTTGAATGACATAAATGATGAGGCATTCATTTATGAAAGAAAACATAAAAATATTAAACAGGAACATGAAACGTTTCTGCCCGACAGTGATGTTACTTTCAAGCTGATGTTGCATTGCTGGTTTCAATTAGGCTTGAATATATTTAAGCCTGATTTATCCTACTTCGTATGAGGGTGTCGCACTGACTCGCACACCAAAAATAGATGGTCAACAGGCTCATAATGTGATGAATGGGGGGTTATAGATCTGCTATTTTGACCAACTTGTACAACAAAGTATAAATCAGGCTTTACTGCTCAAACTAAACACATTGCTCTCCTCTCCTCCTTTCACAGGGTGAAACATCATAACATCCTCCAGCTGGTCGATGTCTTTGAGACCAAGAAAGAGTACTTCCTCTTCCTGGAGCTGTGAGTGTCATGTTGAGGCGCTTTGTGAGCCACGGGTGGCTTTTTCATCGATTCATTCATTGATTAATTAGATGCGGTGGTTCTAAGAGGGTCCATAGGTTCCACGAGGAGCTTTTTTTCTTTATTTTTTATATTATTATTATTATTATTATTATTATTATTATTATTATTATTATTATTATTATTATTATTATTATTATTATTTAAATAATACAATACATCATATAGTGTAAAAGGAGAATCCCTAAAAACCTTTGAGAAGTGCCATTCTGCAGGGAATATGTTACCATAAAAGTAGGCTGGAATTGCTGCTATTTTGGAGTACGCTACATTTCTATTACAAAAAAGAGCATTCAGTCTTGACACAAACACGCACACACGCACGCACGCACGCACGCACGCACGCACGCACGCACGCACACATGCAATTAAGAAAATATATGCACAGTATTCTAAGAAAAAAACAATCATCACATGCATCAACAAAAGCCATATTATTCATAAACAGACTACCTCTTGGGAAAATACACTCATGCTGTGGCTTTCGTGGTTTAACAACCAGCAGCCTTTCATAGTTTGATGGCAGCATCATTTCCATTTTCCCTGGCAATTTACATAAATTGTAGGCTTCCCAGAGGCTTAGCAGCAAAAATGAGGAACAGTTTAAACACTTTAGCCCTGTTTTATTTTACAACTATTAAAAAATAGCTGATTGAATAGCTTTGTGAACTTATAATAATATATTTTTGAAGATTTTACATTGCAATACAATACATTTCCATTCATTCAGGCCTTATTCATTATGTCTGTGTTTTTCACCCTTTTTGAATCGGCGCTATAGCCCCTCCAACGCCTGGCTTCGTGTCCTGTTTCCATATTGTTCTATTGCTAGTTTCACTTCACTGAAAATAATACTAATTCTGGTATGCGGTCAGGCCCATGCTTGAATCAGGGAGGTAGACGTCCCTGCCATCCATATTAGTCCCTTGGGACTCTTTCCACAAACACCAAAGCAATAACACAGGGGACAGAGTGTGGGTACAACAAGGATCCTTCAGCTGGCTGCAGAGGGCGGCAGGGAGACGTCCCTGTCGCTGCTCTCCCGCCCCAGAGATGTTCCGGGATTAAAGGAGCGAAACATCTGTGAAGGGTGGTACCCGGCTGATGAGAACACATTACTCCAGTTTTAGCTTCACTTTAGGATTGATTTTAAAATTATTTTACTTGTTTATAAAGCTCTTAATGGTCTAGCCGAGCGCCTTCCTACCTACATGACTGCCTGCCTAAATATGTCCCAAGTCGAGCCCTCAGGTCTTCCACTGCTGGCCTGCTCGCTGTGCCTAAAAAAGTGTCAACTAAAAAATACGGTGAAGCAGCTTTCTGCTTCTATGGGCCAACAGTGTGGAACAAACTCCCACTGTACCTTCGACAGGCAGCCTCTGTAGACATGTTTAAAGCACAGCTCAAGACGTACTTCTATACTACTATACAAATAAAGCTTTATTATTATTATTATTATTATTATTATGACCCTGGGCCTGCAGCCAGCATAAAGGGTGGTACCCTAACCCGGCTGATGACCCTGGGCCTGCAGCCAGCATCTTGGCACCATCGGAGGTGTGTCAGGCAGAAATGCCCAGCAAGTGTTCTCACTTGTGTTTACATCTATTGCACACCTCAGGGCCACAGGCAGGGAGGTGTTTGACTGGATCCTAGATCAAGGCTCCTACTCAGAGCAGGACACCAGCAATGTACTGAGACAGGTGCTGGAGGCTGTCGCCTACCTGCACGCACTGAGAATCGTCCACAGAAACCTGAAGGTATACTGCTTATTACATACATAAATACACTGTCCATCGCTGACACCTAGTGCTGAAAGGTAGCACTTCCCATGCCACATTATGCTTCACATAATCAAATGAAAATTTAATAATCAAATAATATAATGAAATAAAGTGCACCAGTGCTGGGGTGCACACAAAAGCGAAAGTAGATGTTACAATTGGTTTTAGAGTGAAATACGGCTTTTTGTGCAAAACTGCAAAGTGATTCTTACACCACAGAAGGGCACAGTTGCATTTGGTAACCATGGCAAGAAAAAAAAAAAAAAAAAACTTCATGTAATTCCTTTTCATCACAATGATTACTATCTATTTCTGTCTGCTGCAGCTGGAGAATTTGGTGTACTTTAATCGTTTGAAGCACTCCAAAATTGTTATCAGTGACTTCCAACTAGCCAAACTGGAAAATGGACTCATTAAGGACCCCTGTGGGACACCAGAGTATCTTGGTAAGTATTTGGTTTTAGATCAGTAACAAAAGCATTAATTTGACAAGTTGATCAACTCTATTAAGGCATTTTGATTAAAGATGATGTAAGTGATATGTTTTATTAGATTGTTTTATATAACGTTGCTGTTGGGCAGAAACATCTTATCTCCATATTTTAACTTAATTTGTTTGTTTGTTTTATTTGCCCTACTAAAATAGCTGTTCTATAGCTCATCTATGCTCAAACCGTATTACATTTTGAGCTTGTAATGATATTATGTTTTGTGCATTGTGTTTTTTCAGCTCCTGAGGTGATTGGAAGACAAAGATATGGAAGGCCAGTTGACTGCTGGGCAATAGGGGTCATCATGTACATCCTGTAAGTGTTCCTGTAAAACACTACATCTAATGAAAAAGCCTGTTTTTCATATCAACAAATCAAGGCAAAGAAAATGTAAAGGATTATTTCTAAATACCGGTAGCCAAATTAATTAGTTTGATTAACCACTTTACCACAATTATGATTTTTGAGTTACAGCAACTACCGTATACTATAGTGTTATGGGCCTAATTATAGAGGTGGGATGCATAGTAAGTGTTACCAAACGAACATTTGGTCACCTATAATAACAGAAAAGATGATCATGCACCAAGTATCTGTTTTAATCGATTTTTTAAATAACTGATTTAGTTTGATGTACTGTTGCAGCCCTATTCACAACTGCATGAAAGTATAAAACAGTAAAGTTTATATAACTTTCTTTCACTCTTCGGCTTTTCACAAGAACCATTCAACATGAGTATATATTTTTTTCTCTAAGCACTACTTTTAGTAGCATTTAGACCAAAATGCTGTGGGTACGCTTTAAAAGAGTGGTTATCATTGTGTCTTTCTTTTCCAAACTTGACAGTTTGTCGGGGAACCCCCCGTTCTATGACGACGCAGAAGAGGAGAACTATGATAATCACGATAAAAACCTTTTCCTGAAGATTTTGTCAGGAGACTATGAATTTGATTCACCATACTGGGATGACATTTCTGACTCAGGTATGAGATTACTGGGGATCATCAATTTTAAGCAGAACACAATAATTGTGTCACAGATAACCGAAAATGGTTGGCATGGTGGCACAGTTGGTAGTGCTGTTGTCTTACAGCTAGAAGGTTGTGGGATAAAAAAAATGATAGTTAAAAGATAACCGAAAATATTGGACCTGGTTTTCTCTGTCCCCTTTATGCCCATATCTGGAGATCTCGCTATTTCTGTCGATCTACCTATGTCCCCTGTATGGCGATCCCTGATGTCATCAGTATATGCCCATAATGTATATGGGCATAATACTATACCGGTCTGATCAGTGGTTCTGGACACCTGGATCTCCAAATATGCCTATATTTGGCCATTTTAGTCGAATCAGCAGTTCTGGACAAACACCGATCGGACCGAATTCACGCCAGGCACTGCGCTCCCTGGGGTCCTGGTGACACACATGCCACACGTTGAAGTCAATTAGTCAGGTGGAATTCGGGATAGGGCAGAAGGACAGATTCACGCACACATGTACAAAATGTTTTTTTTTTTCAGGGTTCTGTAACTCTGACAGTGTATAAATGGAACTAAATGGACCCGTAAACCTCTATTTGGTTCGATTTATAGAAAAAATAAGTGTAGATTGGGGTCCTCGCTCGGGGTTGAAAAGTGATGTATAATGGGGGTATGTGACAGCATATTAAACTGTTAGACTAGATTTGGTTTTAATATTTGTTTTTTACAGCCAAAACACTCGTAGCATCATTGATGGAAATAGACCAAGATCAACGACTAACAGCACAGGAGGCTATAAACCATGAATGGTAAAGGTTTTCTCTCAGAAATACTGAAAACATTGTTTATTGGCTCTGCTATTCTATGGAGTGAAAGATGACAGTTCCCAGTGGTGTAAAGTAATGTACTCAAGAGCTGTCCTGACCTTAAATATAATTTGGCTTTAAGTTTTACTTAGTTAGTTGAAAATTAACAACTTGTTGCCACTACAATTATTTTTACAATTAATACAAAACATACACTACAGTACGTATAGTGATGAATGGTTATGTATTATTACTGTAGGTCATCAGGCTACTGCCATGAATTGGCTCAACCAAAAATCTGAGTAGGCTTCTTCCACCAATGGTATTCCTTTGCCTCAGGATTTCCGGGAACGCAGCCTCAAATAAGAACATCAAGGATGGAGTGTGTGCGCAGATAGAGAAGAACTTTGCCAAAGCCAAGTGGAAGGTAACTTCTACTAATTACATATTACCATTTACTTGAGTATCCAATGCAAATAATATACTCTTTACTTCATTACATTTATTTGCAGTGGAGTGTACAGTATAGTTGCACCTCTAGACAATTGTTGCCAAACCTTTTAGTTTGAGATCCCAAAGAGGAATTAGCTTAGCTGTTTCCCCAGGATCCAAGCTAGTGACAATAGCCAATCTACAAGCTCACGTCATGTGTGAACTTATTATTACATTATTTTGAAAATCTTTTTAAATAATAATGAAAAATGAAATGTAGGACACAATAAAGAAGGATATTTCGTCGCAAACCATGAAAATGTGCCCATGACCCAAAAATGGGTCCCGGCCCACTGTTTTGGAAACATTACCTACCGTAGATTAACTAGAAACTAACTAGCCCTCGATTGTGTATGGCTCACAGAAAGCGGTACGGGTGACCACCCTCATGCACAGACTTCGGGCCCCTGAACAGAGTGAATCGGGGGGCTCTAGTCCTGTTGTGGGGCCTCCGGGGGGTCCCGTACCACCTGGCAACACTCCTGCGCCCCCAGCTGGACGTCCAGGGTCCCTGGGACCTGCCGGCTCACAGGCTGCTGTCAACGCACGCACTGCCATCAGCCCTGCAACCTCCATGACCAGCAGTGCTGGCCAGCCATAGACCCTGCACTGCCACGGCCAGGGACATTCTCCAAACATCATTGCAAACACAGGGTCATTAGACTGATTCAAAGTATTTAACTTTAATTAAAACACTCCCAGGGTCATTTTAACCGGCCTACTGTGGCTTTTGCGTGCACCCGAGACAGTTATGTTTCTCGATTCAATATTTGATATTCATTAGGTCATGATGACACACAATTCAAACTCCAAGTTAACCGTGTTGAACTTAAACCAATTTAAATGAATTGAAAAATACTCGTCCCTTCTGGTGACAGATATTGTCCTTCATTCATCATATTGTTCAATTACTTATTTTTTTAATGAAAAAAGCAATGAAATTAAATACAATGTGTGCATGTGCGTGTGTGTGAGTGTGCGTGCGTGCGTGCGTGCGTGGACAATATCAACCAATATAGTCTAACATGGTTAACATGGAGTTTGAAGTTTATTGAGCTTATATATTTTAGGATAATGCATATCCTACAGTAGCCAACATGTCTGAAATATAGGTGCATGTGACATGTCTGAAATATCCAAATACTGAATCAAGCAATTTTAACCTGTCTGGGATGCATGCAGAAGCCAGAGTAAATTATCCCTGTAAGAAAACTATGGAAAAAGGACCTGTGCCATCCCGGATACATAATGTAATGGCATGTTGATAAAGTCTGTATTCTGTTCAGCTGTCTCCTAACCCACATCCTTAATGGAGCACTGCTTTGTTCACACTCAGTCCAAATCCCATTTCAGCCTACCTATTCAAATTGTTTTAATCAAGTCTGACATTTACTAATCATATTAAATTGAACCACATTCCTAGGTGGTTTGAAACTCTTTCAAATCAGATTTATAAAGATGTGTGTCAGTCTCTGGACACTCGGACACGGAACCCTGATTTATATTTGGAAGTATGATGGGGTCACTTTGCAGATCATAGTAGCAGTAGCACATTGCATCGTCATCAACAGTATGAATAAAGCATTACTCACACAACAATACAGTATGTCACAAGTAAGACACGTAAACGTGTGAAGCGAACGCAGTGTATTTGAAGTCTGTCAAAATTATTTTGTATATTTGGTTTGGTCTAACTGTGCCCGTCAGCGCAGCGTGACACCACAGCGTGACGCCACAGCGTGACACACACACACAGACAGACAGACAGACAGACAGACAGACAGACAGACAGACAGACAGACAGACAGACAGACAGACAGACAGACAGACAGACAGACAGACAGACAGACAGACAGACAGACAGACAGACAGACAGACATGTTCTGCCTGGCTTACATAGTAAAGGCTCACTGCGTTCGCAATCACTGCGTTCGCAATCACTGCGTTCGCAATTACGTTGTCACCAATGCAGAGGGGACAACAATGACACAAATGCCAGCTGATGACTTTTCAATTAACAGTGTGGACAGTCTGTCCTAGATCAGATTTCAGAAACTATTGGGATTTGCCTGCAGTCTGAACAAAGCCAAAGAGCCGTGTTTGTATATTTAATCCACCCTCTGTGAACTGTGTGATTGTTTGATTGTCTTACTGTATTTACAGTACACTGTAGCCTACTTCCTTTTAAACGTTGCTCTCCTGTCCGCTCTGTGCACCTCAATGAGTGGACGTGTTATATCGTTGCTGTCGGGCAGAAGCCTTTGCATCTCGACTTCTCAACTTTCAAATGTTTTTTTTGTCAATTAATGCACTACTTCATCATACAAGTGTTGCAGTAAAGCAGTGAAAATAGCAGATCTAGAAGCTCACAACACACTCCTATCCAACGTGTTGTGAGCTTGTAGATCGGCTGTTTTAAAAATAAAAATGAAGAAATAACGTTTTTTAACATATTAGGTTTCCACCCAGCAGCAACACTATTGAAAAAAAAAAGCTTTATTAAAATAGCTTATTGGTCTGCTATTTCTTCATATTTATTAATTAAATGTTTTTATGTTGTCTCTTTATGTAGCTCCTTTGGTCAGTTTCACAAGTTGCTATACTGTAAGTTATTATGAGATTATGCGCAAAAACTTTTGCTTGTGTTCTATCTTTATTCGCACTTTATTAAGTAGACAACTATTTTCGTTCTGTGGAGAGTAAAGTTTTAGCTGTCGTGCCGTTGTTCGTAATTTGTTCCGTAATATAATGGCCCACGTTTTGTTTGTTTGTTTTTCTTATGTCAATATTGTAGCTTTTAGCTGAGAAAAGGGATTTGTTAAAATGCTTGTTAACGAATAAACTTAGCAATATTACTATTAGTGCAACTGTGACA
>OOFJ01062194.1:0-10390 GCA_900323375.1 Benthosema glaciale
GTGTGTGTGTGTGTGTGTGTGTGTGTGTGTGTGTGTGTGTGTGTCATCATTACTCAGCATGCATACAGTAAATGAAAGTAAGTGAAGTGGGAAGCAATCATTTGCTTACACCGTCTCCCTTCGGGCGTTCTTGGACTAACTGGAGCTGAGAGCTGCACTAAACGCAGCCAAAGCCTGGATTCATTCATTTAAGTGAGGGTGTATAAATGGATTCATAACTCAAGCCACTTTTTCTTCCTTTAGTTGCTGGTTGTTCAAAGATCAATTATATGTTACAGGCAGTATGATATATTACATAAAAATAATATATAATATATTCACTCTCGCTCAGTTAAAGATGGAGTGCCGTGATTTTTTTCCCTCCTAAAACATGATCATCAGGTACAATGTGTTCTGGAACAATATTCATAAATCACTGTGTTCGGTATTTAACACTCAAATACCTCTGAATTTCACAACCTTGTACCTGGGTCACGTTGAATGTCTGATCAGACGAGAGACACAAAGCTACTGCAGGTGCTCCTGGGAGCCAGCAAAAAATCCATTACTAGAAGATGGTTAACCCCTATCCCACCCACAATGGATGATTGGCACGGGATAGTTCTAGATATCTTCAAAATGGAAAAACTGACATATATTCTAAGAACTAGATTAGACAAATTTCACCAAATTTGGAACAGCTGGATAGTACATATTACCCCACTGAGAGCAGACTTTGTGTGATCTCGCTGGTTCTAATGCCTGCTCTATTGAGGGGGGAAAAAAGGATGGTTAGGACGCCCTTCTGATTCCCCTGATTGAAATCCGAAGATGTATTTTTTTATTTCCCCCCCCCCCCAGCAACATTGTAAATACTTTCGTTTTTTTCTCTCTCTCCTCTGTACTACTGTATCATCTTGAAATAATGTCACCCTGATGCTCCTGTTACATGTTGACTCAATACTGTAAGTGAAAAACTGAAGGGAAAAAATGAGAACTATATTACAGAGACATTCGAGATGGACACAATGGATGACTGGATGACATGGGACGGGGGGAGAGGGAGGGAGAGGAGTAAAAAAGGGAAAAAATCTGGGAATCGCAACATGTATTTGTATTTCTGAGAAATGTTTTCCACGTTATTTATTGCACTTCCAAATAAATAAACAATAATAAAAAAAAGAGCATTAGTGCATTGTAGAGCAAAGCAGTGGCTAACAAGCCACAAGAACAGTCTGGCACAATCACAGGGAGACATCATCGATACATTTCCCACCACAGGCGGAAGATTCTGTCTCGAGTGTGTGACTGCTAGAGATGTGGAGATGGCATTGATGGATGGGAGTTGGGGACATTAGTTCAACCCGCAAAAACATTAACATTTTTTGGTCATTAGGAAGGACGAAACAAAAAAACAACAACAAAAGAAGCGACTTTGTCCGTTCTTCTTGAAAAATACAACAACAAGGTCAAAGAAATGTGACACGGTGACCAATGTGAAAGAACTGCAGTCTGAACTGCATTGAGTATAGACATAACAAGTTTACCCAGAGTGCTGAGCCCCAGGCCAGCTGAGGCCAGGATGTCCAGGCCAACGGGGCAGATGAGGGATGGGGACGGGCCATTGGTGGTGGCGCTCACTGATGACGACGGGGAGGAGGAGAGTAACACCCCGTTGCTCTCCAGGCCCAGGAGGAACTTGCGAGCTTCGTACATGTTCACCGCGTTCCTCTCCACACTCTTGACTATCACGGACTAGAGAGAGGGAGACGGACAGAGAGAGAGAGGGGGAGGGAGGGAGGGAGAGTAAGACAGAGAGAGTCGTATTTGGCGAGTTAGGCAATTGATCCAGGGATGTGAAAAAATTATAGAAAACAAGGGAGGTTGATAAGGGATTGATAAGGGAGCAATAGTTGCAGAGAAACAGAAAAAAGGAAGGCGGGAAGATAGAGATGAAGGTAGGAGTTGGGGAGAGATATAGATAGGGTAGGGTACGATAGCTCCAGACAGGGAGTGAACGTGGGGAGAAGGAGCAAAAAGGGGTGGGAGGAATGATTAGGAGGATAAACATAGAACCGAGACGAGAGGGAGAGAAATGTGGGGGGAGGGTGCAAAGTAAGTATTTCTTAATCAATTGCATAAAAATCCATCTCACTCAGCGATGTGAGATGTGTTGAGCATATGAGGCAATATTTACAGTTACACAAGGTCAGAGGGAGAAAAATGATACTAAAAAATTGTCCACTCCTGACTCATCGAGACAGAGACATGCATGTTCCAGTTCCGATTATCCACTTCCAATTCCGTTATGGCGTGAGAAATTGAGGGAAACTCGGACGGGTCTCAACCTTCTACAGTTTCAGACAGGCATTACCATAAACTGTGCCATTTCCTAAATAACATAAAATAAAAAGAAATCGAACGTAAACGCAACAAATCATGTCTCGGTTCCTTGCATCTTGCCAGGGTCCAGACCCTAGCCAAATGAATTCCAGTCACGATCCGTCTCTCTGCGTCTGCCTCCACGCCCTGCTTTACTGGTCTGCCAAAGCACCAGGAGCCCGGCGGCAAAAAAACTGCGTGCATTTGGAAAAAGCCTTGTTGGATTACCGCTGTCACCTCGTTAAAGCGTTACAGCGAAGGGTTCTAGAGGAGCTCTGGGATGGGTCACTGTTTATCCTGGCACCTAAACACCAGCTTTTGGTGAGGCCAAGGGACACCACACCTGGTAAAAGGTGGTCAGGCTTAGGCCAGGCAGTACGTTTATGATGGGTGTTGAATATTGCACAGGTGCACCTAAATTCAAAAAGGTAGAAAGTTGTAATATCTTCCAAACTACGGGACATTAACCAACTTAAGCCTTATATACATTGTCCAATGATGAATAGTGAAAAAATGAAAACAAACGCCTAAAATGACATGCCCAAAATAGGGACGCCAGGGTTGTGTTTTGATTAACAATACCAAACTACAAGCACATCATGGCAGCCCTGTCATGATTTCATAAATCAGAAAATCATGCGCTCGCTCGTACAGTGATTTTCCAATGTCGTCTCCGAGGACCCACAAACTTAAAATACCATTTGGCTGCTCTAGCACACAATCACACGCAAAAAAACGAGTCTACGAGCCTGCAGTGTGTTCACATTGCTGAGAGCTGGGAACACTTAGTGCCGTATGAATGTGGGGCTTGGTGCCATACCTTGCTGGGCTGTTTTGGCTTGGGCTTGATACTGATGAAGACGTCCAGCTGCTCCATCAGGGCTGTGATGCACTGGGGCTCCACCTCTATGTCCTCTTTAATGTCAAACATCAGCACCAGGGGGAGGCAGCCCTGTGGAAGCACAAACGCATGCACAGACACACACAGAGAGACACACACAGACAGAGAGACAGACACACACACAAACACCTACATCAGCGAGATGCAGCATGCGGTCTTCATACAGACCTCCATGTTGATGTGTCCATGTTGTTACAAATAATACGATACTTATGATGCGGATTCACCGACCCCCCCCCCCCCCACAGCTTGGGAAATTCCTCCGAGAGCAATCTGTTTTGCACGATCACCACCACACGGACCACATACATCTGTATTTTTGGGCAGAGCTGGCTGGACAGCGTTGTGATTGTCAGTTGTGTGTAATTAGCAGAGAGCATGGCCAGGCTGGTACTGACAGGGATACAGATTGGAACTGTGATCTAGTACCAGTCTGGCAGAGACCCCACTGCCTCCTCTACTAATTTATTTTACTCTTTCCTGGAAAGCCTCACTCTCCCCCTTCTTCTCCTCTGTCTGCTCCTATGCTCTACACACACTCGTAGGCCCTCCTCTCTCTGCTCCTAAGCTATCCTAGCCTCTCTCTCCTCCTCTCACACACTCCACTTTAATATGATCTTCTCTGTTGTTCCTTCCTGTGCTCTCTTCTCTTCTCCCTCTCCTTATGCTACTCCTGCCCCCTTTTCCACTCTCTCCTGTCCCTTCCTACTATTCATGCTCATCACATCACCTCATTTCTTTCCTTGGCCAGGCAGGAAAGCGAGAGGCCCCCTTCTTGTGTGTCCCACTTCCAGACCAAAACGGGAGAAAGTCATGTTTACTGATACGACTTTGGCATTTGCCAAATGTCTTTCGGGGCCAAAAAAGGGAGACCGCAGACAAAGAGAAGACAGTGCTAGTAGAATTACTGCCCCACATTATTGCTCTCCAGCCACTGGGCCAAAGATGTTTATAGCCGTGATGTTTTAAATGCACCAGCTCAGCAGAAGCTTCTGGCCAACGATAATTAAGCGGCTGTCCTTTTTACACATTTTTGAAAGCCACATGGTTGATTATTCTTGTGAGTTATTCAGATAAGAACAGTCTCCGTGGTCTGGGGCAACAATGTGGAGAATGACCGCAACAGCAATTTGAAGAAACAGAAATGTATATGCGAGAAGCCTAGCCCCCGTCCACCCCTGGCCCGATGCGTCAGTCTTAATGGGCTGACCCATAAATCACTGACAGGGACAACCACGCAGAAATTACCATTCAGAAAAATTTGTATACGGACAGTATTCATTTGGCTCTCGTCAAGTTTGACACAAATATGCACACACTTGCACGAGACGTCGTCTATACCGTACATCTAGGCAGGGCAACCTTGAGTTGCATGCAGATCGTTACTCATCTAAATTATAATATGGACATTTCAGCAGCATGATTATGGCCAAGCAAATCGTGCCCCAAGGCCATTCGAAACCCTTAAAGCCAATCATGGTTCACTTTTCAAAACCCAATGGTTAGCTCTTCAGAACCCATGCATCATTCACACACACCATGTTGATGTTACGCAGACAATAGGGGCCATTATGGTCACCACAAACCCTGTGGAATCTAAAGCTATACGCGACCCGTATAGATTACTGTTGATACAAGTTAGCCCTTCTTGTGGACGGGTTTTGGACCCACAACCACAAGACCAATGACGCTGAGCAGTGAAAGCTAATGCTCCTTACCAAGTGGCTAACGATAAATAAACACACTAATGGCCACACACACACACACCCACCCACACGCACACAAGAGTAAATCATACCATGAGGTACTGGCGTGCCAGGCAGACAGACTCGATGGTTCCTTGGATGTAGACGGTGGACTTCTTCTGGGGGCTGTTGGGGTCCGGGAAGTGGATCTGTGCCCCCGTCCTCTGGGTGATGTGCTTGATGTTGCTACCGTTGCGGCCCATCATGAAGAGGTGGTGCTGGGGCGCTATGTCCAGGTGGGTGCTGACCGAGATGGCGCTGGCCAAGCTGCCGGCCAGGTGCTCCAGCAGCATGGCTGTGCCTCTCTGGAGAAGAAAGACAGACAGCCATGTAATAGGTGACACAACGTGAAGTGTAATGAATCGCATGGAGCGGTTTGGTACGAGGCTTTCGGATTGGCAAAGACTGCGGCCCAAGCGACCCGCTTTTATAATCAATTTCGGATGTGCACTTTAAAAGTAGTCCAAACGAACACTACCACCGTCACACTGAGACATGCTGAGAGGCACATTGCACTAATAATGCCATAGATGGAAACCAGAAGCAGAACAGCAGGCCTGGCTTGTTCCCTGTGAATTATGAGACTGGTGGATAGAAAGACAACCGTATGCCATGTGTTCTACACCAGAGTAGGTTACATACTGTACAGAGAATAGATTATGAACATAGCAAAATACAAACATAAACAATAAATATAACAATTATCCTTAACATATCTTGGTTGCTTTTTCCCCTGACATGATTACAAATAATATACAACAGTCTCACTACAGCGGCAGTAGCTCAGGGGATACGCTACAGTAGTCGTTTGGGAACTGAAAGCTCAATGGTTCGATCCTGGGCTCCTTGCTTGTTTCGATGTGTGAATGGCTGAACACAAATGCACTTTGTAAACTCAGCATGTTGGATCAATGTTCTATAGAAATGCAGACAATTTCCATGGCTGGCTCAGGCTGTACGACTCAATGTCAGAACTTAACAAAAAAATAACTGCACAATGATACACAAAATACCAACATTTCAACGTTAGGGGAGAAAATTATGGGGGAAAACAAGGGCAGATGTCTCCCGAACAAACACCAGTGATTCTTATAAAACCAGTGGAAACTATTGGTTTTTCCGCCTGCCATGGCCTGGCCCGGCTGAGCGGCTTCCATTCCTCCACCGTCTCTGTTGTGCCTCTGCAAGCAATCACACATGGCCTGGAATAGAAGAAGAGCCATTTCGTATGCACTGTACTGTACGAGGAGCTTCAGAGTCCACGGCAGACAGAGAGAGGCCAGCATAGCGCAGCAATCCACAGTGGTTTTGGCACTCCTCAAAGGGTCTCCCATCACCACATAACATAGCACACATACTCTCCTAATCCCCCGGGCCCGGATCTGGCCTGTGTCCTAATGCTGACTGACCCCTTAGACCTACCACAAACTCACTCACACAAGAAGAAACCGCGTGTGCGCACGCACGCACGCGCATATGCAGCGCGTGCATGCACGCACGCACGCACACACACACACAGTGTTTAAAGGTCAAGGGAGGTCCATGTCGTCTGGGAGTGTCAGTAGTTAAACAGGAGGGTTTGAGGGGGGTCTGAGTTTTGTTGGCACCCAGAGAGAAGGCTCTAGGGCAGGCTTTAAAATTATACACAATTCTGATGCCAGAGTGAAAAGAGTGTGTGTGTGTGTGTGTGTGTGTGTGTGTGTGTGTGTGTGTGTGTGTGTGTGTGTGTGTGTGTGTGTGTAAGCAGAAGAGTTGAGCACAGTACACAGTACAATTTTACTCTGAAGAGTTAATTTAACTCGGAGAGCTTACACATGTAACCAAATGGATCCGTAAGCGTCTATTGACAGTAGTTACATTTGTTATTTGAGACAATCAAATTTTTTGTATACTCTTCAATCATGTCCATGTTTTTTTTTAATAGCAGAAATAGCAGATCTACAAGCTTCACGTCACTGTAAGCTTGTTGTAGACCAACTATTTACTTATTTTGTAAATGTTTTGGAAAGAAAACAATATTAAAAATGATTACCCGCGTTGATGATTTCTTTGTATATTTAAGTTATGTGTCACATCTGCCCTGTGCAATTTCTGATTATGAAGCCTAAAAGGCAAACAGAAATACTGTACAGATTGTAACATGGCAATGTTCAATGCAAAAAACACAATTAAATTGTCAATCACAATCATTTGTGACAATTAATCGTCAACTTCAATTTGTAATCGCGACAGCCCTAACACGTGTAAATGTTAAAAAATGGATAAATAAACACAGAGACTGTGTGAGCAGCTCCAGCATGTATCAGACATGGAACTGAACCTCGGGGCGCGCGGCCACGGTAACAGGGATCAGTTCAATTGTGCCGCTCAAGGTAGCACCTCCCAGTGGGGTGCGCTGAACTCACGGCCCATCTGTTACAAGCCACCTCGCATTTCTCGGCCATCTCCTGGTGCTGGAGGTAATGAGGCGGGTTATTGCAAAGAAGCGAGGATCGCCCGGTGTCGGTGGGCCTTGACATGCTGCTGTTTAGAGAAGCCTCCCTTGTGTGCGGCTAGCCACACTAAAGGGTGGAGGAAAGGAGTGAAGGAATGGAATCCCAACTTGGAAGACAGGAATCCTGTCTTCTCATTCAATCGATTAAATTGGTTGCGACTGCACATGAATCATGCTTTAATAAAAATGCTTAAAACTTCACTAAAAAAGCCAAGCAGCGTCTGGTTTATCTTAGGATTCATACCGGCCACGCCCCAAGAGCACAAAACAGTGGTTACGCCTGGGTGTTTAATAATCAGGCCACAACACAAAAGAATGTTGAACCACATGACTGCCATGTTAATTTCCTGTATAGGAGACCCTGCTCACCTTGACTGCTGTGGTGTTGTTCTGCGAGCCGCGCACCACCCCGGTGGTCCCGTAGAGGCGCGTTGGGGGCTTGAAGGACACGGTGAGGTTGTAGGTCTGGGAGATGTGCTGCACGGTGGGGGAACCAGGGTCAGGCTGTACGATGGCCGGGAGCTCGAACGACAGCACCAGGGGAAGCAGCTCCTTTGGGACAATAAGGAGAGAGGAGGGAGAAGGAAGGAGAGGCAGAGTCAGTTTGAGTGGAGGATGAAGAGGAGCAAATCTTTAATGCACTAATGTACAGACTAGCTAAAGTAGGAGTGTGTCCACAGAGCTACAGTAGAAATGTGTCCATTCCTGCCTGCAACTTTTTACTTTACATACAAAGTCAACGCAAAGACCCAACTTTGCCGAACGAGCATCTAACGGCAATACGACTAGAAATGTATCTTTCGGTGGGAATGCATCTTAACATTTGGGTGCTTGTACCTGTATGAGTCTGTGAGAGAGTAGAGAGAGACAAAGCAATATGTAGAGAGGGGGATGGTAGAGACGTAAAGAAAATGATAATGGAATGAGAGAGTACATTCAATGTATCAGATACATTTTATCAACGAATGAACCACATGACACAGCGTGTTGTGGAATATCCTCATTGCCTGCCACTACACTGTTAGTGCTGCCAGAAAACTGATTTGAAGATTTGATTAGTACATAAATATGGGCCCCTCACATACTGTATGAATGTCCCCAAACCAGACACCGTACAGACAGCTCAGATAAGACAGCACAGTCAGCTACACACCCAGTAGCCTGTACCACCTTGTCCTATAGCAAAGCTTATGATTAACACCATTCAGAGAACAGAGTAAAAACACATGTGGGGAAGCGGTGATGGGAGGTTTCTCGACACATCATGCATGTATTCCACGTGCAGACATAACACGGCTCCCTTCGGCGGCGAGCAGCAGAACGTGTCTTTGAAACCTGTCGAGTCAAATAAATCCAGAGCGGTCACATCGACGCGAGTTGCCAGAAACAAAACACCAGACATCCTCCGTCGCTCGAAACACGCAACGACATGGCACCGCCACTTGGGAGACAGATACTATTGGGAAAAGCTAAAACTATATAACTTACACAGTATACGGTGTCAGTCCCATGGCCTGTTTGGTGTGGGACTAATGTGAACATCAAGGCAGTACATCAAACTACAAAAGCTGCATGGCTACAGCAGACACACAACTGCGACAGGCAGCAGAGTTGTTAGAATGAGTTACAGTAGATTGCGCCAGTCCTTCAGAGGAGATGAAGACCAGAGGGCCTTTCTGGGACATTCATACTGTACATACACATACACATGTGGGAGGGAATGCACACACAATGTACACACCCATACGCAGTTACATTGGAAGGGGAAGGAGAGTACACACACACACACCCACACACTCGCTCTCTCTCCAAGACGTAAATACATGTATTCATGCACGCATACACGCACTCTTGTGCACGCATACACACACAGACACAGTGTTATCCAAACACTGACTCTCGGGCACAGCGCCACTATGGTTTTGGCTGCCAGTGAAGGGCAAGCAGCATGAATTGCTCTGACCAAAGAAATGCATTCCTGATCAGTCCCATATGTGCTCGGCCCTACATTCATATCACGTTTCAGCGCTCGCACTGTAAGGGCTCGAGAAAATTTAGGTCAGCGCGCATGGAGAAACGCAGAAAGCATAAGCAGAACAGCGGGACTCGGGCGCTGAATGAAGGATGAATAGGAGGTGGATTTACCGAGAAGCTGACCTCAGCTTTTTAAGAAGGGTCTACCTGGAAGATATAAGCCTTGCACATATTCAATGTAAAAGGGTAAAAAAAAAAGAACTGTACGAAAACACACGCACGCACACAACCTTCGGCTCATCCGTCACAAGAGTGAGAGAGACGGGGAGGAATGAAAACGTTTGCGGGGCAAAGGCAGTGGAACCGAGCTCTCATCACCTCCCGATGAGTTCCAGCTCTGCAAGCACTGGAGGAGAGTCCCGGGAGAATCCCTCGCATGAGCCGATGACTAGATGCAGGACGCATACGACTCTGCACCTCCAAAAGGGCCGACATACCTGGCTGGGACCCTCTGAGCGCACTAACTATAGGCAGAACCTTAAAGGGGGGAATCCCAACATCTCAACAGCGAGCGGGGTGAGCCCGCCGTAAACCAACCACCCCTGGTTTTAAGGGAGCCATGCAGGAGGATGTGGTCCGGGGGGCCACCCAGGATTAACCACACACACAGTTATATGCTGTTATATACTCTTAACCTAAACCAAAGAGGACAAGAACGAGATTCTCACAAAACAATCACTCCCTCTGCTGACTACAAATTGCGCTCCCAATATAAAGCACCGTTATATACCCATTCTAAAGTACTAGTTATTTATCCATTTGTTTGTTTGTTTTTATCCCATGATTTTGTAACCCATTTTTCACCCCTGTGTCAATTATGGGTGATATTGGGCTCTACACACCCTCCGCCAACCT
>OOFJ01062265.1:6166-16981 GCA_900323375.1 Benthosema glaciale
CCCCCCCCACACACACACACACACACACAGACACACACACAAATGCATTTACCTTAAACACCAGAAATGTTATCAACCTAAATATGAATCCCAATGCTCTATTCAATTCAAGTCCTTATTCATGTGCGTTGTCTAGTGGATCATATTAGTCTTTACTGGCGTATGCAATTGCAAAGGCTTAAATTATGTAATTTAGATAGCATAATATCGTAGACTAGACATATAGAATTCTATAGTGTATACTTATAGTTTCATTGTACAGATATATTGTTAGACGGATGTTAGGTTCATAGTGTACTTATAATCCTAGACTATTTCTATGCATTTGATGTATTACCATGCAATGTCTTACTGTAAATTGCTCTGGATTAAGAGCGTCTGCTAGATGCCTGTATTGTAAATTAACTGTCTGAGGCAGGGTGACATCCTCGTTCCTCATGTATCGAGGCTGTAGGTGGAACCATCATGTTTAGGGCTAAAAGGAAGACATGAGGTGTGGAAGAACTGCAACAGAAAAAAAGAATGACCTCCGCCGGCCGGCCGGGGGAATGCATGGGTATACGCAGTGCGATGGTGTTGTTTGTTACGTACACACGCATGCTGTGCAACCGTACCGCGCGCCTGCAGGGTGTATGGTGGTTGTGGGAGGGAGGGATTCACACCATTCCCCAGCAGCGCGTCATCAACGTCACTCGAAAAAATAAAATAATAATTGCTCGGGAATGAGGGGTCACTCAAGATATTCATCGTCAACATCGGCAGCATCACCAAGAGCAGCATTACGTCCATGCAGCCCCCGAGCTACAGTACAGTGCCCTGCTTCAACTTACCCTTTCTGAAAAACGGCGGCCTAATAACGCGTGGCCTGTGGACTAGGCGCAGCGACCTTGTGTCCGTGACCTCTTGTGGAGCAACAGAGACAAGGTGAATTAGCCGTTACCTGGAAACTGCGGGAGCGATGGTTCTCAAAACTTTTCACATTTCAAGGTCCCTCCCCGTTAACTCTGACAAGACTGACAGTATACCCATGGAACCAAATGGACCCAAATGGATCCATTTGGTTCCATGTGTATACTGTCAGAGTTACAGACTTGTAAGGGTCAATTTAGACGCCCCACCCTAAAGGAACCCAGAGTCTGTGGAATCCACTTTGAGAACCACTACACTGGAGGAGCAGGAAGCTTAGCAGAGGTGGAACTTCACCGTCAAACTCCAAGTAACCTTCTAACACAGCTTTTCCTTCACATATAGGGTGATGCTACAGTATGAATGTTTAAACATCTCCCAAGGGTGTTTGCTCTTACAGTACATAGCTTTTATAGTATTTTACTTAAAGCTGCAATCTCAATATCTTTTGCTATTTTGATCAATATGTGTGCATACGCATGGTGTCCCTGCTCTTCTATTAAGTTATTTTAGATCACATTTAGATTGCCCAATGCTAAAATTGGAGGGCATGAATCTGAAGGATTGCAGCATTCATTTTTAATTCAAGCATAGAGCTACTACTATTAGTACATCTACAAAGTTTACAACTTATATTATGTAAGTCAGAGGGGTTGTAGCCCTGTTTCCAGCTTGATTGGTTGCATTCCGTGATTTGTGTGTCACTTGGCTTCTCAGTCTGGCCAGCCTCCTGTTTGACTCGTATTTCATAACGTCACCTGTTACGTGGCCACGTTGTTGCTGATACGTCATCACCCAGTGCCACTCTGTCCATGCTTTTCTCACTGTTGAAAAACACTGCGCCAGTTGGAGACTCAAGAGTAAAACCTACTACGGTAAAAAGTAAACACAAGTTTGATTCAGTAGTCCACTATGTCAGATTCAGTAGTACCAAAAATAAAACTGACAGATTTATTATTTTCAAAGAATTTCAGTTTTTTTTTTTGGCATGATTCACCAGGATCCTGGATGGCTTGATTGTAGGCTTGTAAATCTCTATGGGAAAAATGAATGGCCGATTTTTCTGTGCATTGATATTGATATGTCAAACTGGTATTTTTGTCCCAATCCGCACCACAGTCCAATCAGAAGCCTCTGGTTGTTTTCTCGGTTTTGCTATGTCCCGCCTACCTTGTAGCCAAAACAAATCACGGAATGCAGCGAATCAGACTGGAAAACAGGCTAAGTGGCTTGGCCGCGGGGCGAGTATACAGGGCTGGTACTTATTTACCCCTGCACCACCAAGAGTAGTAGTAGTAAGATATTAAAATATTCTGCTCTTTGTTTTATCAGCTGTAATTGCCTAATGAAACCACTGTACTAAGTTAAGTCTTAACTTATCCAATGATAACATATTTGACCGTAACCTAGCTGATCTGTCTTTATTTTATTAGAAACGGTGCTGCTGATCGTTTATTACTATTATTATTATTTATTTATTTTCAGATTAAAGCGTGTCTTGTGTGTGTGTGTGAGTTCATGTGTCTTACCATTGATGGAGAGCAGGGAAGAGTCGCCGGACAAGGCGGACAGTCGACAGGCGCCCTCCTCTGAGGAACCAGGCGCGGGCTGAGGAGCTTCCAGAGAACTCACAATGTCTGAACGGTCAATGTTCCTCAGAGCCACACAGAGACTCTCCACTGAGAGACGCGCACGCACACGCACGCACGCACGCACGCACACACGCACACACACACGACTGTGAATCCAATGGCTTATAGCCGGGACTTGGAGCCACCGAATCCATCATCTCTTCTCCGGCCCTGGACACTGCGTCTGTCTGATCAATGATAGCACTAATAATAACCGCCACACTGTCACCTCCGTCTTGTCGTTCCAACTAGTCCATTTAGACCTGAGGACCATTCATTCTACAAATGCCTTCTAAATCCTGACAGTTTTCTGAAAAAAAACCTTATGTTTCTATGACAGTGCTACTCAAACATTTTCATGTCAAGGACCACTCGAACAAATATGTAATTGGTCGCCGACCCCTATCTGAAAATATGTTGTTCCAGAGACACCCTTCAGAAGCAAAGGTTTGAGTTAAAAAACGTTCACTCTGAAAGAATATATTCAAAACATTTTCACAATGTCTTCTATAAGTTTTCTGAAAAACCTATGTGTCTATGTCAGTGGTTCTCAAACTATTTCATGTCAAGGAAAGGACCCAGAAATCATATGTACTGAAAGAATATATATTCAAAGATATCCACTACAATCATTATGTTATGCTAAAGCATAACATGATGGTTTAAAACGGCAGAGGTTCCCTTCCCTTCCCGCCCAGAAAGGGCTAGGCACAGCCAGGGGCAGCTCTCCAGCAGATTGTCTACTCCGATTAGAACTCCATTAGAGAAACTATTTACACACCGTTCCCCTTCCTCTGGGCTTTGTTTGCCCATCAACAGAGCTATGGCGGAGGGCATTATGACCTTTCAGAAGTGAGGAACAAACTGTTTTACATGTGACAGATAGGCTGTCAAATAAAACCCATTCATGGATTCAAGATTGTATTGGTTAAAAAAAATTCCCAACATTCTTTGCGAAGCATAAGATTGTACGAATAATCTTTGAGGGCACTTCAAAGCTTCCGCGTGCGTCAGTGCCCTCTTGGCTCTCGAGCGAATGAGCTCAAGAGAATGAGCTCAACTTCCGCCCTCCTATGCACATTCGTCGCTCCAATGGACTACAGCGGCCAGTGAGGAGTCTATATTTTATAATGTCTATGGCTGTGATAAGCAGAGGGTGGTCTCTACTCCCGAACCGAACCTACGTTGCATGAACATGACGACTACATGAATGGAGGGAGGGATGCTCACATCCACTGATGCTCTTTGTCTGTATATCCTCTGCAACACTTTGCAGTTGAGTGAGTTGAGTATGATTATACTAGGAGGAAGATTTATTTAAAAAAAAAAAGTGTACAGAAAGTGTTAAAATCATGCTTTTATGTGGCCACACCCACCAGTTCATTAGGTATGCATGGTTTTCACCTTAACTTAAGCCTTCCTCACAGCTGTTCTTGTATGATATTGTGGGAGGAGTTACGGGTTGTGATGTCACTAAAATGGTGTTATTTCGATTGGGCCTTTTGACTCAAAGGCTTTCAGCTTTCAGGAAGAAACCAAAAATACACAGGGAAGACATATTTGAATACTATAACCACAACTGGGGGTGTATTAGAGTAATGTTAACTCCATAGACACATGCAAAACAGAAAAAGTACAAACATGTCTCAATGAAAGTGAGGCCGGGGAACAGGACGCCAATGGATTGCGTTACATTGCTTTTTTTTCCCGGCACCAGAACAATGGTGTATTACTTGAAGCAGGCAGGGACACTTGAGTGATGGAGAGACCAGAGCCCTGCTCGTGTCGGGAGGGAGGGGGCTTCCTCCAGGAAGCCTGCAGTGTTAATCTCAAAACCATCCTAAAAAAATGATTCAGCTCATCTAAGTCAGCAATGTTCACTTCACTGTGCAGCTGGGACCTCGCTTTGAAGCCCAATCTGGAGTGTGATCCCCGTCCCCGACTACATGAGTCATCTCCGACTCAACCGTGTCTGTCTCAACGTTCTTGCTTATTCATTTTCGTCACACCGCCGGGCTGCTTTTATCGCTCTGCTGAGATCATAACTCCGATTATTAGTTCTAGATCTATCGCTAATCATGGCATGAATATTCTCGAGTCGTACAGGTATTTGGAGTCTCGGCAAACTTTAAACTCATACTATAAGAGATTGGATACAACTTTCCATTCCTCAAGGATTGTGTTGCTATCGCACGCCTCTGTGCCTGCCTGCCACGTACACCTGCACCCACCCCTTAGCCCCCCAAACTGAAAGGTTAGTTTGGGAGATGGCCGAGTATACTCCTCTTGTGTTTGCTCCACAATAAGTATGCAATGCCACGCTTGGACACCAGTTATACATTTTGCTCAGTGCAACTGGATAGCTTCGTTTTCCTTGGGGGTAAAAATAAAGTTAGCAGTAGGACTTGGAAAGCAGAGATTGGACAGCCCTTAAACCATTCAGACCGATTCTACAAATGCCTTCTAAATCACGACAGTTTTCTGAAAAAAACTCACGTTTCCGTCAGTGGGTTTCAAATTATTTCATGTCAAGGACCCCCCCAGAATTATATGTAATTATTGGTCGCGGAGGACCTCCATTTCAAAATATGTTGTTCCAGGGACCTCCCAGAAGCAAATATTTGAGTTAAAAGCATTCACTGGGAAAGAATATACGTATATTCAAAGATGTGCGCCACATTTTCACGATTTCTCAAAAAATAGCACATATACAAGCTCGTAGCGCGCCACTCGGTGGCGCGCTATGAGCTTGTAGATCTGCTATTTTTCAACAGCTTATGCTTGATGAAACACCAACAGGGGATCCGGCCGAGAATGGATTAAAGCATGCCTCCATGTCACGCTGACATGCAGGCAGAGCTCCCGGTAAATCACAGGCCTCAGTGTGCTGCTAGCCCATTACAACACTCACTTAAACCGGTCATTAGAGAAAGAAGAACTACTGCCAGCTCGACTGTTCCTGCCCCTGCCCTGCTCTCCTATATTACCGTTTACCGATCAATCACTCGATCCATTCTCGAAAGGAAGGAGAGAGAACAAAACAAGCCTTGTGGAATGAATGAATGAATGAATGAATGAATGAATGAATGAATGAATGAATGAATGATTATTTTCGTGTCTTGTCCCTTACAAAGACCCATCCCTTACGGGATTATAAGACACCAAAAACATAAATAAACAATAAACACTTTCACTTCCACACAGAAGCTACACATTAAACAAAATATTTTGTGAAAACAAAAACAAACCAAAAAAGTGGAATATGTTATTGTCAGTGTCTACAATACGAAAGTATACAACTAACAACGCTGGATCATTCCCTTTTAAAGCATGATGAGGCAAAAATAATAATTTGCCTTGTCATGTGTTGTTCAGGCTCAACGCCTAATTGTTGTTCGAGCTTGACGCATAATAAATGCATTCTGTCGAGGTGCCAACTTGCACCTTGCGCGCAAGTAGGACTTGTGCACAAGCACAGCGTGCAAGTACTGCTACTAACTAATCTCTGTTACAACTGCTGTTCTAAATGCTTTAGACGCGTTACTGACCTTATTATACCAACCTTGAAACGTACCTTATATACAGTGCGTCACCATCAATTCTTACACACATACCTTAGTTACGTTACGTCATCGAGAATGGTGGTCCCCCATTGGCCGACGGACAACACAGACACACACACACCGACATACGCAGCCGATTACAGTCCTCGCACGCTCTGCTTGCCCTAGTAATAATAATACAATTATTTAATCAAGGTACAGTACTTGGGGCAGAAATGGGCTTTATTACACACAAAAAAGGACATTGAAGTAAATACAAACTATATTATGATAATGCGACCCCTCCTCTCTCACATTTCCCACTAGGCACAGTTAGTGTTTCCAATCTTCAACGCCACTCCACTCTACGCTTTGCAGGTGCAGGAAATTACTGGAGTGAGTCGCGTCTCTGGCAGTCCATTATCGGAGCAGCTTCTCTCCAGGTAATTTCACCGGCAAGCCTCGTAATCCCGATAGACAGAATCGAAAAGAAAAATGTCATATTTTCCCTCCACCACTCTTTAATCCATTTAGACCTGCAAGACCAGATTCTACAACATGTCTTCTAAATCATGAATCAAGTTTTCTGATAAACCTGTTTCTATATATGCGAGTGGTGCTCAAACTATTTCATGTCAAGAACCCCTAGAATTATCCGTATTTGGCCGCCGACCTCCATCTGAAAACATGTTGTTCCAGAGACACCCCCAGAAGCAAAGATTTGAGTTATCAAACCTTTCACTCTGAAAGAATATCTTCAAATATTTGCGCGACATTTTCACGATTTTTCAATAAGAAATTGCAGATCTACAAGCTCATAGCACGCCACTCGGTGGCGCGCTGTGAGCTTGTAGATCTATTTTTCTATTTTTTGCTATTTCTATTTTTCCAATGGCTAAAGCATAACCTAATGCTTAAAACACCAACAGGGGGGGGTTTCCCGCCCAGAATCGGTTAATTCATGAGGCCTCTCCTCCACTGTTATCAGGACCACTGGAGTCCTGACCTGTTTTACTTTCTGGAAGAAACCTATTGTGTGTGTGTGTGTGTGTGTGTGTGTGTGGGTGTTCTTCCCTCCGAAGATTTCCGTTTTTCCCTTCCTTCCCTCCCTGTGCTGTGTCTGTCTGTCTGTGCAGGCCAAGGTTCCGTTGCGTCCCCCTCCCCCCCCGCCCCCCGCCCCGGGGGACTGATAACACCTCGCTATATACAGAGTCAAGGGGATGGGATAAGGCTTACAGAATTCAGAATAGGTTTTCGTAAAAAGAAAAAAAAAATGATTAGCATTTTTTACTATACCTCGACTTTCCACTTATTTCCCAGTGTACCGCAAGGGCAAGTCGGGGGGCCTTAAACAGAATACTTATTTCACCAGGGTGGTGGCATCAAACAGCATTTCCCAAGTATATGTATTGTTGTTTGTTTTAATTTACAAAGTTCTCATCATCATTTATTTAACTCAGTCATGACCCTGTTCACATGGTATCGATCACAGTTTCACAGAATACACAGTAGTACAGTATATAGTGTACAATACAGGCAGCAAAGGCATTTATTATTTGAACAGTGGAAGAACTTTTTTCAGGAAAGCAGTCAGATTTCAGTACTGAAATTAATTTAAACATAGACGGGCGGTTCACAAAGTTCATAATGCTAATAACATTCGTATACATTCCAACATAACATGACACTCACCTCCGACTCTGTTGTTGTTACATGGTTTGCAAATCCTCCGACCTCTTTCCGATCCTTTATATCTTGCCCGTGACCTTCTCTGAGTTTGCCACAGTGAGCCATACAGGGAGTGGGTCAGAATACTATTACGTATCCCTACGTAAACTAACCTGACTCTGCCAGCTGGGGGCAGCAGTGCGTTCCTTCCTACTGCTCCCATCTGGAGACTCTCGGGCAGAGACGATGTACTGCGGCTGCACGCGGCTGCTAGAGGCGGCCGCGAGACTGGTGACATATTGAAGCTGTGCCACACTGCCACTGCCACAGTGCAAATGTAAACAACAACCTAACAACATTACAAATTATGAAATTATTACAGGAGATATTTTTGTCCCGCTGTTGTCCCGCATCGTTTCTGCTTGAGAGTTCCCAGATCAAGGCAGGAGGAGGGAACGTGTGAAGTGCACTATACTACCACAATCGGGCGGATCGAGTCAGGTTATACGTAAATCTGATATGTACGGATGTCTGCTATATACACTATAGTCTACCGCCTTAACGTCTATAGTTTTCAAAGAGGTCCAGTGGCACAAAGTAGCTAGGTGCCTTTGCCGTCTCTCGCTTTAATTAATCTGCATATAAAGACAACATCGCTATCTCTGATTGAGTATGAACCAAAAAATCACATCGGGTTAATTGCGCCGTGATTGAATCTAATCAAATAAAAACAGAGCACTTAAAACATAATTAAAGAGGGGGGGGGGATCGGATTGCAGACGGGCTTTTAGTTGAGCCCATAACTCACGGAATTGATCAGCGAGGATGCACAAAAGAGCAAAGCTGCCAAGGCGAGAGAGCCAATGAATGATAGATCATATAGGTCAGAGGGATCATCCCGTATCGTATCGCTGTCATATGCACTTCCATGTTCAAAACTTGTCGACAGGAAACTTCTCATGCCTTTTTTTGACCTATATGGATAAATCGATGGTGATGCCAACTGGAATCAGTCCAGGTATCAGCTCTCATTATTCCTTGTGTTTACTTTGTTGGTCCCATTCTTATAACATTTTCTATCCTCTATATTAATTTCTGTCCAATATATGCCATTTACATATCATCATCAACATCATTGATTCATGATCGTGGATTTCACAATGCCACGCCATACTTTCCGGTCCTTCATTGCCATCCCCAGTTCCTGCTTACTGATGCATGTGTCCCTATAGCGATGACATCAGGGAACAACAGTTTTCTACTTCTGGTCTGTTTTGAGGCAGGATTCCAGAGAAGAAGGGAAGATATAACCTCATCGTCAGCTCTGTAGCAGCTGGCCGGCAAACTGTGTTCTTCTGCATCGGACTAGTGAAGAAACACGGGGAAGGTTGCCGTATATATT
This sequence comes from Benthosema glaciale, assembly GCA_900323375.1. NCBI lineage: Eukaryota > Metazoa > Chordata > Actinopteri > Myctophiformes > Myctophidae > Benthosema > Benthosema glaciale. The sequence continues at coordinate 15,316 of OOFJ01062265.1, forward strand.
ATTAGATGTATCGATGGGTGGCTCTTCCAAGAGAGATGTGCTGCTTGTGTAGAATATGGCAAAGGAAATACGCATTATCTGACTTGCAATTTTCATCAGTCACAGCGGGAGGAACAATGTTTAAAACGGGGCTGAGGAACGGCTGACAGAATCCATTTGTCTTGTCCTTTATTGTAGTCTTTCTCCATTTGCATTGATTGGCAGAGCAAATGAAGAGAGAGGGAGGGAGGTTGGGAGAGAGAGAGAGAGAGAGAGAGGAATGAAGAACATACATAGATTAGACAGGCACTGACAGAGGAGAGAAAAGAGGAAGGGCGAGTAGTAAGAGTTACAAAGTGACCCAGAGACAATCAAGCACATGCAACAACATAATGGCTGAGGCGTATAAGCGATGGTTTGGCCCATCTCCATACGGTCCTGGTCACAGCGAGGTCAAGAGGGCCACATCCATCAGCATAGGAATGCCTGATAGGCCTTTAAAAGGCCCGGTGCTGTTCCTCCCTCCCTCCTCCTCTCGGCCACTATAGAGCGATGACGGCCTTGTCTCAGATAAAGGGCCGATCCATTGGTCTGATTTGTGGTCAGCGGGGCAATTTCAATACCAGTCTTTGGCCTGATAGATGAGGCCCCCCGTTTGATAAAGGGCCAATTTGCCAAGGGTCCAATAGGGATGGAATTGCATTGGTCGCCTGTATTGTTTTTCCTGTTTCTTCTTCTTCTTGTTGATCTTCTTGAATCCACAGCAAAATAAGGTGGGGAGAAATAATAGCCACACAATGCAAAGCCGATGTGAAAGAAGGTTTAGGCCCCTTTTACATGGTGACCATCTCCAGATAAAACAGTCCCGTTGCGTTCTCATTTTTTATCGACCCTTTACACGAGAATGCACACCTTATGAAAACGCATGTCATGTCAAACAACAGCCAAAGGGAACACCGAAAAAAGTCATGTCATGCCCAGTCACTAGGTGGCGGTGGCGGACTGTTATGGATAGACCAGTCACCCATGAAGAACCACCAGCGCACTTCCTATCATATGTTTGTTTACATCATGGTTAACGTTAACCATCGCTAGTCGCTACATTTATATTTGTAGGATGAGCAGGGGGCGAGGGAGTGCTTTATCATTTTAGCAACTCTATATATCACCTACAGCTCTGCATCAATGTAATAAACATATGCGTTGTGAACCCACTCGAGCCATGATGTCACAAGTTTTGCGGATTCACTGTTTTGCCTGTTTACATGGAGAGGGGAGGAAACCGCGTTCTCAAAGATTTCCACTTTGGAAGGTGTTTTCACTTTGTTGCGTCTTCATCTCCTGAAAACGCAATTCTCGTCTAAACAGACCCCTAGTTTTCTATGAACACGGTTCACGTGTAAAGAGGGCCTTAGATTGCTGTCAGGCACGTAGCTGACCATTTGGTTGCCCTAGGATATTTGTTCTTTAACCCATTTCGACGTGACAACGATTCTAAAAACGTCTTTGGAATCATGACAGTTTTCTGAAAAACCTCATGTTTCTGTGTCAGGGTGCTCAAACTATTTCACGTCAAGGAGCCCCAGAATTATATTATTGCATTTGGCTGCGGACCCCTGATGGATATTTTTATCCATATATGAGATTTGTAAGGACTGTATATAATTAATTAACTTCGATAACTTAG
>OOFJ01062303.1:5444-15520 GCA_900323375.1 Benthosema glaciale
TGATGGACCAATCAGAGCCCACGATTCAAAGTGAGACTTTTTTTTTGCTGTTTGGAACTGCCCCTCGGAAATAAAACCTCAACACAGAAGTTCCAGACTAATATCTACGCAGTGATATTAGTCTGGTCCATGCCAGGCTAAACCTCACCACCCTTATTCTGGGGGGAATTCATTATTTACAAGCTCACAACGTATCACTTTGTGCTCTTGTAAATCGTCTATTTTTGGGGGAAAAAATTGGTGTAGATGGGAGGGAAAAAGAGCACATCATGTACAGTGTTACCCAGGTCTGTTTTACCAAGTAATATAGACGGTTTAAGTGGTTAACAGCAGTCATACTTCTTTGTGTGCTACCCGAGGTTAATTTCTTAACATAAATCACTCAACTAAAGTAACTGAATGACATGGTGAATTAAAGTGTGCTAGGGCACCATGCGCTACTACAAAATTATAGTACTAATAATTCCTGGAGTGTCGAGTGCTGGTAGAGAGATGTTTAACACCATTCTTCCAAGACTAATGAAATCACTAACTGATGGTGGAGAAACATCTATGGCGCGGCCCAGGCATCTCCTATAAGTCTTTTCTTTCTTCCACTCACAGGACGGGTTTCTGAATCTGAACTGCCCACAGCGCCCTCCTATGAGACACAGACGAGTACAAGAATATTGTGGCATTTTATCATGAACATTAGTGATTACCAATCATATGAAGATAGGTTGAAAAGTGGGAAAGTGGTTGTTTAATATGTTTTATTGGTAAAATATTTATAACCCAGTCTTAGCTACTTTCACTTTCACTGCAGAAATAGCTGATCTACAAGCTCACAACATATCGTGATGCAACGCATTGTGAGCTTGTAGATAGCTATTTTTACTACTTTTGCACAACGTATGACGAATTAGGGCATTCATTTATGAAACCACATAAAAAGTTGAAATGGGGAGATGCAAGGTTTCAGCAAAAGACAACATTAATTCCAAACAATAGTGGTGAAGAAAGTGAGAAAAAATGAACTAGAAAAGTGTTCTTCAGAGCACAGTTCTCCTCCAGGCCGGGTTGCCGTTGCCTACCAAGAGCTGTCAATCATGGGATGAAGCCGGAGAAACAGTATAGTTTGCACGACAGACGGTGCTACTACTTGTGTCTGTGGCACCCCCTAGAGGGCCACAAGTGAAAGAACGTGCTCGTTTTGGAGATGTACTCTGAGTGACGGTTGAGTCCCACATGTTGAGTCCCCTCCCCATTATAGTGCCACCATGAGGCCGGTTTGAAAAATGTGGGTGTGGGGTGGAGGTAACTTACTTGGCTTACTGGGAGTGTGCATGCAAAATTTCACACTGATTTGTGCAGCGGTGCCGGAAATTATTTTCCCACAGACAGACAAGCACACACAGATGGATAGTGGTGAATCTTTTTTTAATCTCCAGCCTTAGGCTGTCCACTCCAGCCTAGTGGAGATAAATAAACAATGTTAGACTTCTCTAGGGACAATTATGTAAAAATAAGGCAGATGTTTTTTGGCTCTAAAACATTGAGTGGTGCTGAAATGTGTTCAGATTTCTTATCTCTAGTCTCCTTGACTGAGCTGTAGCTGTCTGACTTTTTGAGGAGAGAAGACCATTACAGTAGTCAGTAGTTTAAACCGTTAAGAGATAAAGGCATGGGTAATTCTTATTTTGACGTTAATCCCCAAATTCTTGCTATATTTTCAAGATGATAATTGGCTGATTTTGTTATTGACTTGATGGGCAATGCATTTATTTGTGAATCCATAATTACACCAAGATAACCAAGACAGTTTCTTCTTTGCTATATTGAAGTAATCCAGTCAATGCACTAATATAGAAATCTATTGGACCATAATCATTTGAGAGAGAGATGTAAATTTGAATGCCATCTCCATAATTATGGCAAGTCATTTTCTTTGCCTGTGAAACGCTAATAGAAGGGGCATTGAACTTTGGGGAACTCATTGTCCCTCAGATTTAGTTACGATTTCAAACCAATTAAGGACTTTGCCGGAAAGTCTAACCCAGTTTTCCATTCTATTAAGCAGTATTGTGTCATATGGTCTACTACAGTGTCGAACGAAGCAGCAGTGTCAAAGGCAGCTCCCGCCTACAATGCTTTTGCACGATGCATGATGGCTGCCTTCTAGGCGTCACTGAGGGAAAGAAAGGACCCGGTGCACGATGCCAGAGACAAAGTGATGACAAATCGCATCCAGTCATGTGCATGCACGCATCTTGCTAAAAGTCTGAGAATGCATTTTTATTTTCATTGGATAATGACAACTCTTCTCCCCTGCTGCCTGCCTCAGCCTCTTACTCTGCAGAGCCAGTGGAGTTGTCCAGTTAGTATCAACAGATTCAGGGAATTGAGAAAACCCTAGAGTTCACAGGATATCGTTGCCAGTGCCTTTTACAATGGGCACTCTGATGTTTTCCTTACTTTGGCAGCTACCTTTTACATCCTGTTAGATTACACATCTGTAATCTAATATACTGCAGAGACTAGGTACTTCCTTCATTGAGCCAATATGTCTTCCGTCTCTATAAACGGGACAGGCAAGCCATGGTACTGGCTTCAGATCTATCCTGTGTAGGCTTAGGCCTATTGACTGATCCTTGCTAATGCTTGAATGCAGTGATTAAGGAATCGGTTCCAGATTCCATGCTTTGCTCCTCCTTGTACTACGTAATGTATTTTACAAACCAAAATATACTGTGTTGGACTTTATTAGTGTGCGATGGTTAACACAGGTTCCCAATGTACAAGGAGATGTGTCCATGTATCAGTCTGAGAAGGAATCAGTATTTTCTCTCTAATGTTTTGATGAATGTGTAGTATTTCCTCCAGTATCTGTGAAAACCTCTCCATTCTTAAAGCTATGCTCACTACACTAATCCACAATGAACTAACTCACTTTTCTTCCTGCTTCTAATTTCTTTTTGTCTGCAACTCTAGGGTGTTTTCTGTCAAGTTGCTCATCAACTTGAAAACGGGGAGTTGTGAAATAGAATACAGAGCATTTTATTATTACTCATTATGGAGACATAAGGATAGGCATTTGAACAGTTGTTAACACCAATACCAGAAAACGAAAGCAGCTCCGTAACTCATGTGGCCTGTGATCGCTGATCTGCTCACGAACGCACACCCCACTGAAGTTTGGTTGTCTCTCGTTTTCAGGGCATAGAGCAGTTGAAAAAGGAAGAGAGAAGATGGGCTAAAAAAACTAAGTGGATGAACCTGAGAGCGGTATTTGGACATCCCTTCTCCATATTATGGTTTAGTCCCTTCTCCACCCCTGACCATGGGAAGGCTGAGACATACCAGTATGTGGTGTGAGAACTCAGCGCAGGGAACCAGCCCGCTGCTTCAAACCCAAACTGAGAAGGGGGAGAGCAGAGCATTCTCCACACACTTCCATGCCCTACTCCTGTCCTGCTCAGCTCAACATGTGAAAAAACCCGGCAGTACCTTATTCCCAGTGCTGAACATGATTGTACTGTAAGTCCCACACTAACCATGGACAGCTTCTCACCTGCTTTTTGTGTTGCCAAGCAAGTGCGCCTTTCTTTTTTTTAATGCCTCTGAATGACCTGAGTTGCAGAGAAAAAGAAACACTTTTAAACTTGTGAATCCTGCTTGTAAACTCTTGATAAATATACTGGGGAATTTTTGCAAGCTACATTTTTTTTATTTTCTGTTTGTGATAAATTAAGCCTTTTCTTTTCCTCCTGATTTATGCTCTTTCTGAAGTCTTCCATGTGCTAGTCAGACACTACCTTTTCTATTGAATGTTACAGACGGGAACAACAAACTGTAAATGGTTTCAAATATTTAAAATGTAACTATTCACACTCGTCCTTTTTACCTTGCAACATACCAGGCCAAAACAAATTAAGTTGGATGCATAGTAGCATGACAACACAAGCACGGAGCCTGTTACAGACAGTATTTTAAGTGACTTTTCCAGCAGATATTTCCAGGTTATTTTTTGATGGTTTGGTAACCAGGACAAAATGTTACATATCAGTATATGTTGAACATGAGAACACAAGCACCTTCTAGTGGATACAAATGACACATAACCCTTTTAAATATTTGAAACGGTTTGTCTTTTGCTAAAGTCTGAAACATTGTCTCTGATTCCTCTATGATACATGCTTGACACAAACTTACTCGTTGGAGGGAACACATATTTTACTGTACAAACCAGGGTGTTTTTTTCATGTCACAAAGCAGAATCAATCCAAACAATTGTCATTTCACTTTGGTCGTGGCAAATATAACATACTTGATGAATGTGATATTTCAAAGGGTTCTATCAAGTGCAATTGAAAGGTGATTATCACGCTCTTTTCATCTTTAATCAAGAACCGTGAAATGCAGTTGTCAGAAATGTATTGTGCTTCGTGACTCTTGAAGAGGAGGTTTCAACATTTGTTTTCCTTGGTTCAGAAGTAAGTTGCCTCCTACAGTAACACTATCGCTGTCTGTCTGCATGAACACCAAAACGGACAGATTAATGAGCAGTCAGTCTATTTACATTGTGTTGTTTTGATGTTGTCCGCACGTGCCAAATGTTCAAAGTCCTTAAATCATGAATTTGCTTGGAAAAGCTGACAACTTCCTCAGATAATTAATAACACTGTTTTATAAGAAATATTGATTTGGTGGAGGATGTTGGATCAAAAGGATATATATATATATATGTAGTATTTACAAAGTATCTATAAAATATAAATTCTGACTCTTGAGATCACAGGATAGCTGGGCTGTGTCTGCTCTAACAAAACACTAAATACGTTTAACTTTTAACAGTCCATTTTCACTATTCACTCCATATTTACAACATGGCTGTCTTGCACTTTTTTATCTATTGTTTTATGACTTTTATCCTGTGTGAGCTGCTCTCTCTTCAAGGGTGTGCATTTTGTTATTCTATTCTGTTTACTATTTGTTATTTGAATGCATGATATAGCTGAAGGAAGGCTTACACCTGGATTCCACTGGGTGAGATTTTGTCGTCGTGTTCCACGACACAGTCGTTGGATCTTATCGTGGCCACTCTAGTCAATGCTTGTTATTCCAGTTCACCAGACATGCTTCCAACGTGTCACAGAGCCCTGCTCTGCTAAAAACCGAGTCTATTTTTTACGCATTACCTGCAGTCAAGTTCAACCATGACTCGCCTTCTCCCATTTATTCAATACGAGAACTGCAGGAGTAAATTGATGTTGCATGTAAGAATACTTTTATTCAATACTGTCAATTAATGGTCAATTTAATTAAGAATTAAATAAATGGGTTCATTTGACAGCAGCTGACATGGCACTTTCGAGATTCAGAATACACTTTGTTTCATAGTGCCGGCAATAATGTAAATTGCTGTAAGTGCAGTATACGAGATCCCAGTCCTAATTTAACTACTTGAACCCTACCATAATTATGTGGGGGCCAACATTTTGGAAACGTATTAGATTAGATATTTTTGTCGAAGGGATTTAGTGTAGAGGAGAAAAAGGAGTGGACCTGGACTGGTATAGAGCCCTGGTCAGTGAACCATATAGGGTTTTAAAAAGATTTCATGGCCATCTAGTCTGTGATAGTTCTCGATGGCCTACTCATATGAACTGTTCACATAATATCTTTTTAAACCTTTTATTTCCAAACTGAATCATTTTAATAATGAATGGTCATTATCAAAAGCAAACTCGATGTTGAAAGACATTTCCGTGCTGCGGATGCTCCACTTCTGAAAGGCTTCCGGCAGGGTTTCAGGCTGTGCTGCTGTGATTGGAACAAAACCGTCAAAGATTCATCCATGCCTGGTGGAATCCTGGCGTTAGTGATGTAGGTGAAAGGTTGCGGGTATGCTAATGTTAAGTACTGTATTGCTGGTGTGAGAACAATGTTAAAGATATAGTTTTTTTTTAACTTGAGATTTTAAGTCTTTCTACATATTTTCAAAGTATTTCAGCACATGCGCAGAGAATAAATATTTCTCAGTTGCAATGCAACCTTTTTCTCTGTGTGTTTGTGTATGTATGTTGGGACTAGGAGGGGGTGGCATGGTGAAATGTAATCAATTCTACCTAATTCAATTACTATTTGTTCAACATTACTGGTTATTATAACATGGCATGGTAACGATTTGAGTTTTTAGCACTCATATCCGTATGTTTATCTATCCAATATCAACTGTCTTTTTATTTATTGCTTATAATAATTATGGTCTGAGATCTTTTTTTATATGATGGCATTGTCTGCACTCATGCATTTGCTGTGGTTGGTTACTCAATGTGGCAATAACAGCAGACAACTCTTGAGTCAGACAGTCTTGAGTCAGACGCGTTATCCTGGTAAATGGAGAGAGGTAAGCTTGCAGCAGAGGTCACTGGCTGTTCCATCAAGCTTAAAGTAACACATTTCAAAAGCATGCACACTTCAGTTAGTAGTAGGCCTAATAAGGAACATTAATGAGTGAGTTTTGTGAGTAATGGCATGATGCATGTGCACAGTATTTCTCACCTTGTTGTCTATGTGCTATACCCATAGGCTACTTACTGTTCTTCACTTTGTGGTGCATGTTAACTATATTAATGAATCTTTGTGCACTTTCTTTGAAGCAATTAAAATACATCTTGGATTAAAAAGCATTGTTCCTCGCAAGAAAGCGTTACATCCTTGGAAGCCTAAACTATTTGCATCACAGAAAGTGGGCCATTACAAATTTGTGTCAATGTGTAAAAACATATATTTTTTAGCTCCTCTTCATCTTTTCATTTTGTCTTCAACAGGGAATAGAGCGTCTGAAAGGAGAGACTGGGAAGTGGGGTAAGGTTCCATGTCGGGAGGCCATGGAGGCAGCATTTGGTGGGCGGTTCTCGTTGTCCTGGTGCAGCCCTTTCTCTGGGCTCAGCTGTAAGAAGAACCCGCCTGGTCATGACCCTGTGATCTTCCAAGGTGAGATCATTGAGGAAGATGTCATAGAGATCCCACTCAACTAGTGCCACAATCGGGAAGGAAGACATTTCTTCAAGACGGCTGTTTTTCAGTTGTCGGCTGGTGACACTTAAGACCGTAAGACACTGATCTGGCTTTGAAAGATATTTCTCGTTTTGACTGGAACCCATAATCGGAGATTGTTCCCCGTCTTTAACATGTGTATATACAGTAAGTGAATGCAGTGTATATTTTAGTATGCCTACATTTTTAAACATTCACTGCCATTCATGTTGAAACGGTGTGGAAAAAACACTACAAGACTTTAAAGTTGCTAGGTATTGGTAATTCACCCTTTGAAAGTCACTACGGTGGTAATTATATCTAAAAGTACTGTATTACTCTAATACAAGCCATAGCAGGTGGTGTAGATTGGACCTGTACAAGTTTGTTCAAATAGAGGAAAACTACTGGAAATCTGAATTCTATTTAGACCTAAACAGCGGTGCCGTGCGTTGGTGCTTGAGCACCCATGTTGGAAATAGGAACACCCATGATGTTTTCACACAGAGTTTGCCACATGAGGTTTTCATTTTTCTGTGGAGACTATTACTCCACTACTATTACTATTGTGGCAGGAATGGTAGAACATGACATTACAGGTCACATGGGATTATTGGCACTGAAGATGGATACCAATCATGTGGGAAATGATCTCAAACTTTAAACTACTAATTCACTATGCCAAGCCAATCTTCTCAGTTCACCGTATTAGCAAAATGTACAATCTGGTTGAGGGACTTACTGTATGGGCTTTTATGTACAGAACTGTCAACCAAAGTCTTTGGATGTTTTGGTTTTTGTCCGCCATCACAGGCTTTCGTCTCAGGTGAATACCACTAACAGAAATGTTAATGCAGCATTAATGGATGAGAATACATTTTCAACCAATACGATGTCTGCACCTTGTGTAAATATTACAGTTTGACTCACAGTGTGCCTTAACTATATAGAGGAGCAAATTGTAACACAGCATATTGATAAAAGTAATCCATCCATTTAATGTTTATTCTGTCATTGGGGGAATTAACTGTCATATTGTCTTAACTTTTTAAACTGCTTCTCATGCCAGCTTTGATTCATCTTTCAAATTACCATTGTTCTTTGTCTTCATTTGACATACTGTACATGGATAATTGAATGCTGATATGAGTGTTGTGTTATGGAGTAAGATGGGAAAACGGCTCCTGCGAAAAGGGCTTTTAACCTTGTCGATGCTGGATTTATAGGGACCACTCATACCTTTTGTCATTTTCATGTTACAATAAAATGAATTTTATTAATTGTAGTTTTCATTTTTAGAAACGGTGTAAACATTTATTTAATAAACTTTTATATTTTACAGTTCATTATTTACATTAAAATGTACAGTTGGACAGTTCTGAGTTGTGAATATTATGCAATACAACTTAGATTTCATAGAAACATTGTATTTCACAAAAATGGTGGAGTAATAGATTGATTAAGACTTGCAATACCTATCAGTTCTGTCACCCAGCATGAGGTAAACAGTGAGCTGGTACTTACAAAGACATCATTACTGATCCATTGATTTGCAATTGCCACATTCAGTTTTATGTGAACCAGTTCTGGACCAGATCATATTGTGCATGCCACTACAAGGCAAGCATGTACAGTATGAGAGTGTAAGTACAGATATATATAGTTGTTGCATTAAAAGGAGCAGACATGATGTTCATTTGACCAGTAGAGTCTGCATCACTTCTTCTTGTCCTCCTCCAGTGGGAAGGTCTGAGGTGTAGCTCCATGGAGCACCAACAAGCCAGTGAGAGTGATGGAAATCCCTACCCACCATAGAAGTGCATGTGTCTCTCCAAAAATCACCTTCCCTAGTATTGCCTGAACACAGAAATAGAGAAATGTATGGTAAATAGGTGAGGCATCATAAAGTGAGTCTCTTTGAAGGGTGCCCAGCTTTGTGTGTGTGTGTGAGAATTTTAGCGATCTGAGTGGCCGATCATCATCCTGTAGCGATGATTTGATTGGCTGAGCAAAATATTGGGCGCAGGCACATTGTTGCGTCAAAAAACAGCTGGGGGCTGGAAATGACACTTGTGCACGCCTGCGTGGCTTCAACTTGTAGCATCTGCAAAAAACTGAAATGCTTTGCAGACGCTACAAGTTGAAGCCCCGCGTGAGCATCATTTCCATCCACCAGCTGTTTGAAAAACAGGAAGAGACGCCTGCTCTAGGTGATTTCTTGCCACCACTTGACGTGTACATGTGCCCTCGCCCATCGAGGATAAAAAGTGAGGGCAGAAAAGTGAAGACGATAATTGTGATTGGCCGGAATGGGGATGTATGATGAACAGCGACTGAAATCTACTCATCTTATCAAACCAAGATGAAACCCCTACATTACAGTGAAATGAGATGAGTGTAACCTCACATCACCAGGCTTTCCACCTCGGAGGAAAGCCTGGTCTGTGTTCCAAAATCGCTCTGGAGCGGATGGTAATTTACGTCGTCATGTAGTCATCAGGCAGGAAACCACAAGGTGGAATGAGAAAGTATCCACTCATAATACTGATTCCGCCTTGAGGTTTCCTGCCTCCTGACTACAAATCATTGACTACAACGTGACTTGTTGTTACCATCCGCTCCAGACCGGTTCATACACCCAAAATGGAACGCAGCCCAGGCTAAGATGAGTGAATGTCTGCCAGGTGTCCAGAGTAGACCTACACCAGCTTGACAGCATTGTATCGGTTGCTCTATCAGCAACTCTGCCTGCCTATAATAGTACAGAGAGAAAAAACAGATAGCACAGCATTAAAGACAAGATGTCTATGGAGAACTTACAGAGGAGATGAAGTTGGCTGCTGTGGTAGTTACTGTGGCTCTGGCTGAAGATGATGAGTAGCGAAGTGCCTTGGAGAAGAATGTCCACATCACGGCGTTAGAGCTGAACAGCAGGCCTCCACACATCAACCTGAGAGGTATATGGAGCTTTTCAAAACCAAAAGTTTTAAGTTAAAAACAGTGAAACCTCCAAAGTCAGGTCTCGCATAGTTTGCGCTAGTGCAAATTTATAAATT
>OOFJ01062320.1:6526-22664 GCA_900323375.1 Benthosema glaciale
CCCCCCCCATGCTTCCTGGAAATTCTTGATACTAGTCATTGTTCTGTGGTACGATTACAAGACCTACTGAGAACGACAGCATACTTTATTAGTCAACCACATCCCTCACTCACTTTTTTATACAAGCACTCAAACGTGTATTTTACAGTCAAGCCCATTATACTGAGGTCTGCGTCTTATCTGAAATGCATGTCGGTGTCACTGGATGAATTGCTTTGAGTACTGCTGTCATCTTAACTCACCGACCCTTTCTCCTCTGTCCCAGTGCTCACGGACAGGCCGCCGCCCATCATTCGCCAGGGACCGTCCAATCAGACTCTGGGGGTGGACAGTGTGGCCTTGCTCAAGTGCCAGGCGTCAGGCGATCCTATTCCTTCAATCAGCTGGCTGAAGGATGGGGTCAGTCTGCTGGGCAAGGACCCCCGCATGTCCCTGCAGGAGCTGGGCAGCCTTCAGATCAAGAGCGTCAAGGTGAGGACCGGCGCTCTTCCCCTCTTAAAACGCCAATAATTAATCAATCAATCAATCAATCAGTGCACAGTAAAATCCTGACTTCTGTTTTAAGAGATTTGTACAATCTCTTGGTTACAAATGTGGATACATGAACACTGAGGATTTTACTGTCTACTGTGTGAATGTTGGTTTGACTTAAACTAACCTTCTGGATCTTTCTGTGCAAGCACTCTGTGGGCAGATATTTGAGATTGTTGGAGCCCCATCTCCTCCATTCTCTCTTGATGTTCTTTTATCTGCAACCTCCACTTCCCCGGTATTGTCACCACCGGTGTGTGGTGTGTATGTTAACGTAAAATGTGTCTTTGTGTGTGTGTGTGTGTGTGTGCATATATAGATTTGTACTTGTGTGAGTTATTTTGTGTAGCCATTGCTCAAGTATGTAACACTGCGGGGTGCTAGCTTAGGCAGTCCAAGAGGACATGGCTTAAGTGTAACTTAGATGGACACTGAGAATCATAATGCTGAAGAGATGAATAGAGGTATTGATCTTTGCAAAATGCTTGATACTATCACTTTAGTGACGTGACAGCTAATATGAGGCTCAGCTGTGCAGCGCTGGATGGGGTCCAGCTTTGGGTTGAAAACCTACACACACGTCTATAAACACACACACACACACATGCGCGCACGTTTAGGGTAGATTGAATTTAAAAAGCTCACATCCTCCTTTCCCCACTCTGAGGTCTCAGTGGAATATCCATTATGCTTGACAAAGCTGCCGACCACTGACATTTTATTTAATAAATCGAAGGAAGGCGCAGGGACGAAAACCAACAAACAACCAAAGATCCTAAGAGGGATGGAGAGACAAGCCAGCTGTCATCGGTCCAGGGGGTTCCAGCAGCCCACCCTAAATTAATTAGCTCGCCTTTGTTGTGGTCGGCAGGACAGTGGGGAAATAAGGGGGTGGGGTGGGAGTGATGGAGCGGTGGCGAGTAGAAAATGGATTTCATTAGGAAATTAGCGTCAGCACTTTGAGGCACTCACAAATGACACACAATTTGGCCAGCGCCAGAAAAGCCCCTGAAGAAGTCACCCCTTAGCTTTTCGACTTATCCCTGATTGGAAGATCACTTGTACTCTCCTCATTACAGTCATTACATCTCCTTTTTGGATGCACAAAATTAAATGTCCCTTTCATTGAAAGTGTTATTAGTCATTTAGCTTAAAGTGTGTGTGTGCGTGTGCGTGTGTGTGTGTGCGTGTGCGTGTGCGTGTGCGTGTGCGTGTGCGTAGCTCACAGACTCTGGGATCTACACATGTGTGGCTGCCAGCTCGAGTGGGGAAACATCGTGGAGTGCATTCCTGGAAGTCAAAGGTACAGCAAAGCATATAGCGAATTTAAATATTCTATTAAGTAAATTAATACATAAACAGATACTGTATTTCTTTGCTCTTCAGCTCTTCAGCTCTTCTCGGTCACCACAGAATGTGTCCTCTTCATTTTAACATGAGTGTATAAGTGGTGCCAGCTTGACCCAACGGATTTGACTTGAGTGCCACCTCTTTCCTCGCAGAATCTGGAGGAGGGTTGGTGGTGATAAAGAGCCGCGATGAGAACGAGCTGCCTGGCCCTCCCTCCAAGCCTCAAGTCACTGACGTCACCAAGAACAGCGTGTCCTTGTCCTGGCAGCCAGGGCTGGCTGGAGCAACCCCTACCTCCTCCTATGTTATCGAAGCCTTCAGGTCCGCATAACCAATGGCACATGCCATCATTCACTTGTTACCCGTGCACACTAATATCAAATAGAAAGATCATTAGATTAGATTATTAGACTTTTTAGATTGTAATTTGTGTTTTTAGTAGCACTTGTGTTTTTAAACATGTGATCAAGCCGAAAGCTAAATAAACATATTAACTTAAAAAATAAAAAGATTGCACTCTTTAGTCAAATCAAGCTGTCATAATGCCATTGATACCTGAGATGAGTGATTATCTAACTTTTACCTTGCCCTGAAATGTGACCTTGACCTTTATGACCCAAAAGTTAATCATTTCCTTGGCTTAGGGCAACCTATCGATCATTCCCAGCTAATTTCATGAAAATCCAGCCACCATTCTCAAATTATTTTACCTGACAAACAAGCAAAGAAACATTGACGAAGGTAAGGGATTGTAATGTCTAACAGTTATCAACCTTTTGTCTTTCATTGCAGTCAGTCAGTGAGCAACAGCTGGCAAACAGTTGCAGATCATGTCAAAACCACCCAGTATACAGTGAAAGGGTTGCGGCCCAACACCATCTACCTTTTCATGGTCCGAGCAGTCAACACCCAGGGCCTGAGTGATCCCAGCCCCATGTCTGAGCCTGTCAGAACTCAAGGTACACTAACACAGCACACATGTCCGTGTTTGTCGAATACGTTGAATTATTCCACTACAGCAGTGTTTAAACATCAAATGGCCATAACTCTATGACCATCGCTCTGGTCATTCATTGAGCAGCTACATTGAGATATCACAGAACTTTGCAGGTCAAACTCTGCATCTGAGGCCAGCTCATTAGGGCTGCACTTAGGCAATTATGTAAAATAAACGTGTCTACGTTTGAAATGCATAACTCCATTAGCGCAATCCCTGCCATGTTAATGATCATGACGGGAGAGAATGACTGTGTCTAAATCCAAAGAAAATTTGATTAAGGTGCCTGACAGACCACAGTCTCCAGATTACATTGATCTGATAAGTCCACTTCCAAAATAGCCCTGCAACCTTTGGCTAAGCGCTGTCATATGCAAGCCAGAAGTCTACTGTTCCTAGAGAGTAGGGAGTCGTTTTTTAATAGCACATCTCTCTCTTGCTCAGCGGGGAAGGTCTTGAGATGACACATAGACATGTTTATTGACAGTGGCAGTCAATGAAGATGAATTGATTTTTCATGGCTTCTAAACTGCATTTGGCCTGTCTTGCTCCATTAGTGTGGCCTGTGATTCATGACTGTTCTGTTGTCTGAGTGAAGCTGTTTTGAAATATCATTTCCTCTTGTGAGCTATTTGCTATACCCTTATCACTTAGTAAATACAGTAACTACAAAATATGTTGCTGGTGTCGTACGCTTGTAGATCTATTTGAAGAAAGTATAAAGCAAGCATCAGTATAACATGCACTGGGGTTTTTATTCCCTTTTAACTCAAAACACATGCACGCATGTACAAAATGGGAAATGAGCTGGAAAATAGTGTCATAGTGTCCATTAATCTTCTCTCGCTGTGTCCTTATGTCTAGGGTTGTGCATTCAGAGTTCATTCATTTTTGTGGTTGTTCAGCCAGGCCCCAGTAAGTGCAGATCTAAAGGACTTTTTGGGCCAAAGTCCTTTCTTTTCTCCAAAACATTCAAGCGACTTTATACAGAAACAGAATGAGGTCATTGTAATGCAGATGAAGCTGCTTCTTTTCAAAATGAAGTCATGATCACTGGATGTAAGCCTCTTTGTTGAATCTGATTGGTTTATTCAGTCATTATTTTAACAATACCACTTTTGATGGACTAAGGCTTATTGTAAGGGTTTCTGTCTCTGAAACTGTGTGAAAACGGAGTCTTCCCTCTCTCTCTCTCTCTCTCTCTCTCTCTCTCTCTGTCTCTGTCTCTGTCTCTCTCTCTCTCTCTCTCTCTCCTAGATATAAGTCCTCCAGCTCAGGGTGTGGATCACAGGCATGTACAAAAGGAGCTTGGTGAGGTCATAGTTCGCTTGCACAATCCAGTCGTCCAGAGTCCCACAACCATACAGGTCACATGGACAGTAAGTATTGCTCTTATTGGCCAATTATCAGGTGTGTTGCATACATTCACTATATTTGACTGACACACGTGTATGCATGCAGAGTAGACCTCTGTCTGTACAGATCAATTCCATACAAAGAAATACTTGAATATAGGAATTCAATTAATTTCATTCTCATGCCTTTTATTTTGCAACCTTGGGCTGTTAAGTCAAAAGTGTTGTTATATTAAAAGAGGATCCCTCTTTGAAGCCACATAGGTGTTCCTTCAGGCTACTATTTATTTTATGTCAGGAAATCTGAGTCAAGGTATTCTGCAAGGCTGCAGCTTTGAAATATTGTAATTGCTAACTTGAAAGCACACAAACATCAAGCAGCGGAAAATGCCCCCTCTCTTAGTCTTATAGCGGCAGGGCACATCAAAAGATGTGTCGGGGACATCTGGTTGCTCATCAATCTTCCGTACATCTTTAGTTAATTTTCAATTAAGACAACAGCTTTGCGCAGATACACCTAGATTGAAATTAATGTCTAATAGACACCTTTGCGGATCAGCACTTTGAGTAGAGCAGTGAGACTATGCATCATTCTCCTTCTACCCAAGTGCATACTGCACAGTGCACATTATGTATAGTACACACAAGAATAGCTTCTCCCTCATCACACCCACACAGACAAACTATACCATGTCTACCTCATCATAAGTGACTGAGATCAGAACCAAACTAAACTAAACTTTGTACACAAAGCACTCTGTTTTGCCCCTTTATTAAGGGTAACTTGTTTACAGTTTTTTAGTTACAGTACATAGTCCCAGTTTTTTATAAACAACCAAAGTAATCAGTCAGTTGCATGTATTTATACAGGTATCATTTTGTGGCATGGCACTCCGGCTTACATTTTTAAATAAAGCACATTAGCACCATTTAGCAGGTTTAACTGTGACATGTTTATTGACCTTGATAATAATTCTCACCCCAAGAGTTGCTGGCTAATGCAATGCTAAAGCCTTGCTTTATGAGTGTAATGTGTAATCAACACAAAACGCTGTAAACGAATCAATCAGGTCTCATTCAATACACAGAGCGGCCACTCTCAGAAAGCTTTTATATTCCCAAATCATTCCATTAATTAACCATACGAACCGAGTAGGGAATCCATTTTGCTGATTTACTTTGGCTACACAGACGAAACACAGCTGCTTAATATCTCACTCGCAAGCCCTGTTCACTATACCTTTCCTACTGTTAATAAGCCATTGCAAAGAGTTATGTCACCCTCTTCTGCATAAATTCGACTTTCCTTGTCTAGCTAAATGGGCTCAAGTTTCCTGGGGAGGGTTCTGGTTGGTTTGCAGCGGGGTTATCACACAGCTTGCATACGTTTTGTCTTCTCTATAGGACATATCTGCCATTACAGAGTCCCTGGTGTGTAGTCTCTTCTGCTTCCCGGTGTGTGTGATTAGTGCTGCGTGACACTCTGCAACCAATATGTCTTTGGTCTTTAGTTGGCATTCATATAACACATGAGACGTACTGTAATAGTAGGCTACAACATGTCCTTAACGGTTGCACCGCTAAAATGTTTTTATTGGGACATGAAACTCTTATGACGGGCGCTGGGACTGTGAGGCAATGTCAGGCTAGTAATTGAACTGACTGTGTCGAAGCCAATGATAAAACACCCATTAAAACAGTAACAGCCTGTAAAGTAGCACGATGCAATCCTAGGAGAAAGAAAAAGGTGTCATATCTGTTTATACATTGTTTTATGCTCTGCCATGGCTGGATAAACGGCGTTGATAGCTATCTATTCTAGCGCCTACCGTTGTTTCTTATGTGTACTGAACCTCCTTGCCAATCCTGCCTTCATCCCATTTTGTTTCTCCTCAGGTGGATCGTCAGTCGCAGTTCATCCAGGGCTACAGAGTTCTCTACAGGCAGACATCAGGACTACCTTCCCCAGGAACCTGGCAGACCCAGGATGTGAAAGTCCCATCCGAGCGTGGCGTGGTCCTATCCACACTCAAAAAGGGGATTGTCTATGAGATCAAGGTCCGCCCTTATTTCAATGAGTTCCAGGGCATGGACAGTGAATCCAGGACAGCACGCACCACAGAGGAAGGTATGAAAAACGGATTTGTAGGGAATACAAATGTCTTTTAGGGATGCTGAGTAGGTTTGGTGTGTCTTTCCACACACACGTTTGGCATGACGCTTTGACACACGTCCCTGTAGGCACCCTTCATTTCAAATGCTGCCATGATACAGTAGGTTTTTAATGTTCTTTTCCCCATTTTATTTTCTTTGACATTGAGGTGTGTGTGCGTGCGTGCGTGCATGCGTGCGTGCGTGCGTGTGTGTGTGTCAGTGTTTTTTTGATGTCCTGTCCACTCTTGCCAGGTACACTGACCTTTCTGCTGTGCTTTTCTTTGTTTATGATTGGTGGTGTTATCGTCAACTTCTGACTAATACATCACCCTGCAGCCACAAGCCTGCGCTGTGATTAGACGCAGCACTCTCTTCCTTTTCTGCCGTAGGGGATGACGTGTCTCCCGAGCCTGTTTCATAGAGGCTTTGACAGCCACAGAGCGACCCGGCACACAAATGACAAAGGCAGACGCACGCACACTTTCTGAGTTTCTGTTTCCTGGTTCCCTCCACCATTGTCAAACTCTGATTAAAGTATGATTCACACATTCATACTCACAGTATATTGTTCAAAAGCCCCATGTTCAGACATTTTACCCACTTATCTTTCCATTCAGTAGTTGAAATACAATTGAGCTGTGAACAAGGAAAGCATGTACATGCTCACAACATTTCGCTAAACGGCAAATACAAACTACAAACCGTTCCTACGGAGGACACAGCCTGTCTCGCTACATCTTGTACTGGAGACGGTTCACATCCTGCTGAGTTGACAGGCCCATTTATTTCCTCTTTTCTCAGTGGGACCATATCTCTGGTGGTCAGCTTGTGTATGCAATGCCGCACGGGGGATGGGAACTGCCATTACGTTACAGTTGCCCACACGCACTCTAACGTGCATGCATACATACGAGCACAAACCCACACCAACATGATCCTCTCGCTAAGCCCACCAGCACACCTGTATGTCCCCGCTGTTACCGAGGCTGATAAAGCTCCCTGCTTCTGCTCCTCAGAGAGCTCAACCTCTTTCTATTTCTGTCACAGCAGCACCGCCACTGTGGCTGGCCCAATGGCTGATATACAGTCAGACACACTGCTCCAGGCTCCTCAGAGACGCTGGGACTACAGAGTGGGGCAGCTAGATGGATAGGGAAGTGTGGTCCAGAGAGTGATTAAAACTCAGGGTGTCCATTAGCTAACACAATTAGATTGTCTCCGGAGCAGGTCCAGGGAGGATGCCGGCTGCTCTCTGGACTCCACTGCTGTCTCCTCCACTTTAAAGCTTTAAAGCCCCTCTTTATTTATTTTTTCTCAAAAAACTGCATAGGGTACGGTTGTCGTTTGAGATTGACCAACTCTAATCTGGTGAAGGCGGTGTGAAACCACCTAAAGTGAGCACAGCAGCTTTTCGGAGCATATACTGCATCTATCAAATCAAATCCAGAATCAGCTTTATTGTGACATCACCGTTTTACAAGTAAAAATGTGTGTGAAATCTTTGTGCATAGTTCCCATTGTGTCGTTTTCCAAGACAAAAAGAAAGGGAAGAAGGGGGTGCAAGGAGATCAAGGCAGGAAAGAAGGTTTGAGCAAAGCTTTTACCACAAACTGTACAAGTGATATGGGTCCCCATGTGCTATGAAATGAAACTCATTGAAATGAAACAAATGGACCCTCATTCAGGTTTCATGTTATGCTCTCCATAGTTAAATTATATTGTTAAACATCTGCATTATTTAATTTACAAGAAGTCAACACATATAAGTATGTAGAAGAATTGTTAATTTGATCAACGATTGCCTGTTATCTCTCCGAATGGTGCCACATCAATTCAGCATGGAATTGCACAAAATCTTATCCAACGACAACAAAATATTTGTACGTTTTGGTTCTGAGAGGCTAAATGTCATCAAATGGTGGTCCGTGGCTCAATTGCTGAATAAATAATGAGCCTTGATATGAAAATGGTTGAAAACCGCTGTACTAAAACATTGCTTATTTATGGTTGCATTTGAGTAGCCAATTGTCTGTAGGATTTGCAAACATTTTCCAAACAAGGCCCACTACTTCTCTCACACCACTCCTTAGCTCATATTAATGCTGGGATGTTTAATATGGGTATAATACAGCATGGCACTGTCTATGTGCTGGAAACAGCGGGTCACATTTCTGTCTACCATACATCACTTCACTAATGGCTCTATTAGCTCAGCCCTCAGGGCCCCTAATGAGAAATGTGCGTTGTTTAGCGCAAATATGCATGATAATAAGCTTCTAAATCATTCATAACATTAACTTTGAATGACATTGTCTGAGATGGCTGCCACGCACAGCCATGGCACTTTGTCACCTGCGTCTAATGCGGCGAAGCAGGATTTAGAGCACATTTAGTTGATCTGATGCTCCCCTCGCTAGATTGTTTATAATCTGAGCCAAGGTGTTGCATTCATCACTGGACCCATTCGTCTTCCGCCGTGCCAGGGCCTTTTGGCTCTCCGCGGGTCAGTGTGGCCAAGCGTGCTGAGAGATGAGCACAGATTTGTGGGGTGACACATGCCATTTTGGACGGGGGGCGAGGTGAGGGAGAGGAAGCCTGGGAGTAATTGACCTGTCAGTATTTGGCTGCCGCACTGCTCTCCCGTCAGCCACTGGTTGGAAATGAGAAAACATTATTTCTAAAACGCTATTTCCAGTCTGCTGTTATTTATTTTTTCTACTCATACCCCCTTGTGGGGTCAGAAGATTGCCGCCATCAGAATGACAACTGTGAGGTTAATGAAACCTCGTCTCCGTTCAATCCACTCTCTCAGGACAGAGCCCACATACACTGTGAAGCCTCTTGTCTGATCCTCGCCCACCGGCTTTAGTTCCGTCTGCTTGATCGATAGAACCAGTCAATATGTTTACCCAGCCCGTGTTTCCTTTGCTCCCAAAATGCATTTCTTCATATTTCCCTCACGTCTGAGGCGCGTGCGGGCGGGCCTCATCCTATAAGCCTGTTGACCCACATGCCACCCTGGCTGGGTTCGATGCCGGGGAGTCTTTTAGCTTTGACTGAGAGCGCTTGAGGAAGCCTGTCATTCTGGAAACCAATAACTGTGCTGTCTGAACAGAATCCAGCAGGCTGGAGAATAAAATGATATTAAATCATAGTTGAAATACTAAAGATAGGCTTGATGTGTCAAACTTGTCATGCTTTCGATGCAAATCCCAATCTAATGAGACATTCTGACTGTCTAGAGCCACCTGTGGCTTCCCAGAAGAGGGGGAGGGAGAGCGAGAGATGCGTGTGCGTGCGTGCGTGCGTGCGTGTGTGTGACTGTGTGTGTTTTTCTTTTCTTCTGCAATCTGACAATGGAATAATCCATTTGGTGTTCTTGGTTCTGTGTCCTCCAGCTCCCAGTGCCCCCCCTCAGCAGGTCACAGTGCTGACCGTAGGCAACCAGAACAGCACCTCCATTAGCATCTCCTGGGACCCCCCTCCCCCAGACCACCAGAACGGCATCATCCAGGAGTACAAGGTTGGTCAAGGAAAAGCAAGGCTTTCCTGCGGGGGCTTTTCCGTCTATATGGAGACCCCATTAGAAACACTACCATGATGGTTCATCTGATCTCTTCCTTTTTTTTCTTCAATGCATTTATCTCAACCTTTTTTTGTCCCCTCTCAGATCTGGTGTCTTGGTAACGAGACACGGTTCCATGTGAATAAGACGGTTGATGCCGCTATCCGCTCCGTGGTGGTTGGGGGCCTGCAGGTGGGGGTCCTGTATCAGGTGGAGGTGGCTGCCAGCACCAGTGCAGGGGTCGGTGTCAAGAGTGAGCCCCAGCCGATTGTCATAGGTAAGGTTTGCTTGGTTGTTATCCTGTTAACACATCCTGCACGCCAAGTAAAAACAAGGAGGGAGGTAGACCTTGTCAGCGCAGCTCCAGCTCTCCCTCTGAAAGCCCCCCCCTCCCCATCCGGCCAACCCAGAAAAAAAACAGAGCGAAAAATGTTTTGTTATTACCTTTGTTGACATCTCACGTGTCGCTACAGGTGTTTATATTCCATTCCGAGTGGCTTATTGCCAGAGAAAGGCGGAGCTCTGCCAAGCTGCAGCAACATCACAGAGGCTACTGGAAGCCGTATATGCCAAAAAAGAAATCATCATTAGCTATCTTGACCTTGACCTCTGCATTTACAAGATCCCCAGTGTTAATATTTGTGGAATTCATTGCTTGCAGAATTGTGTCCTTTAATAATTTTCTTTAACAAAAAACAAACAAACATTAAACAGCATGTCTTTTTAACAGTTTCCTATGTTGTTGACTGATGATACTGTACTTTGAAAATACTACCATTTTGATATGTGGCCTGCATGCCCATACAGTATATGATTTATGTGGATCTGGGGCAGATTGTGTCTGATTTGACCCAGAACTGATGGCTTGGCCTGTGGCATGTTCTTATTTCCCAAATGTCACTCACATAATCCATCTCCAAGAGCTAGCAGCCCTAGGCTTGCAGATATATTATTGTGTGTGTGACGTGTGTGTGTGTGTGTGACGTGCGTGCGTGCGTGCGTGCGTGCGTGCGTGCGTGCGTGCATGTGTGCGTGCGTGGAATCTGTCTATACGCATGTGTGTTTATGTGAAGTTTGTGATCTTCTTTAAAAAGAATTGTGCTTCTATAGAGACTGTGATAGAGAGAGAAATATTTGTGCACACATGCACATACTGTATACACGCATGTGCACAAAATACTGTGTGATGGTAACACATTTTGTATGTGTGCTTTGAGTTTATCACAAGAAATAGTGTCATGCAGGCCATCCAGGGTGAGCTGTGTGATTGGAGATCAATACAGTGAAGGATCCTCTCCTCTCATTTCACATGGTATATTTTACTGGCCCTGGAGTGAATTACGGTCTGAGCTAAGCAAACAGTCTGTTCACCCAGGGGTTTGTTATAAGCTTTTGGGCTTTGCCTCCCTCCGTCTACACATTAGTTTTCACCACACACCCTCTAGATCTATGTCCAGCTCCCTTCGGTCAATATCTCAGCTGTAATTCATCCGAGTCTAGTTTCTTTGACCCATAATCCACAAACCGTATCTCATTGGTATCTGTTGGTGCGGTGATTTATAAATACAGACCGTGCTGAATATTATTAAGCCTTTAACAATAATTTCTATGGCCAGATGGTTCATTCACATTTTGTAGC
The DNA here is from genome assembly GCA_900323375.1 of Benthosema glaciale. Taxonomy (NCBI): domain Eukaryota; kingdom Metazoa; phylum Chordata; class Actinopteri; order Myctophiformes; family Myctophidae; genus Benthosema; species Benthosema glaciale. Next base: position 18,118 of record OOFJ01062320.1, read on the forward strand.
ACAGTCACCCCGAGGCGTTAAACTATGTGCGACTAAATGTTGCGCCGTGTGTATCTCAGAGCATGCCCTCGGGTTAACACTCGCGGCCCTTCTTTGCACATAGGTAAGGACTTCCGGGACGTGATCATGAGCGGCAACAGAAACAACAGCATCACAGAGCAAATCACTGACGTGGTGAAGCAGCCAGCTTTCATCGCCGGCATCGGCGGAGCCTGCTGGGTCATCCTCATGGGCTTCAGCATCTGGCTCTACTGGAGAAGAAAGAAGAGGAAGGGCCTGAGCAACTACGCAGGTTAGACCGCTCAGGGGCTGCAACATGTAGTCATGCATACAAATAGAGCACCGAAGTCCTGACGTCACTCGCTAATGAAAATCCCTGTGTTAATTTAACACAGGGAGTGTAACGGCCGGGATGATTTGTTTATATTTCAAACACAGTTCTTATTTGAGGCGATCTAAAATTCCCCTATGGGGATTACAATGCAAATAAAAAAGTCCATGAACCCGGTGAATTGCACCCTCTACCGATATTGACGTCAGACTTCGGTGCTCTATTAAAGCACAGACTAGAAGTTTATACAAACTTATTTCTCACATCTTTCTCGTTCTCTATGATATTAGCGCTTCACATGGGGCTCATTTTTTTACCACGCATGCCAATGTTCGTAGGAATCTGGAGGATTCAACATTTTCATTTTGAATTAGCATAATTGTGATGAGGTTTTTGAAAGCACCGCTAGCAGTGAGGTTCGGAGGAGGGGGTGCTGCATTGATGCTCAGCAGGGAGCCAGATGTCAACATGAATCATATTCAGAGGCCCGCAGTCTTTGACAAGTCCACCCACAGTGTTGTTAATAGCCCAGACTGGTGGGGGCTGAGTGGGCAGACTGGACTCTCTACTGGTCACTGTTTGGACCGGAACAAACTGGAGGTGGTCCAGCTCTCCTCCCACACACTGACCCTGACATCTCACTGAGTGACCTCCAGTCAATACTTAGCAACAAAGTACACATAACATGCCACGGGTACAAGATTTAATTAGAGTGCAGGACATGGTAATGAATGCACACTAGTAGTACAGCTGGTATAATACCAACATTAATCCAGTGTTAATGCCAAGTAGATTAAGAGGTTTGCCTTCATTTAAATATCTCCTTTCCCCTCTTTCTTTTCACATTAAACGCAAAATGTCAAACTGAAGGGTTTTTAATTGCAGGCAGCGGGGATTTGCTCTATGAAGATTATGCTCTTAAGTTCGGCTTGTTGCATAGTTTGTGTGCGTGCGCATGTGTGTGCGCGCGTGCGTGTGCGTGCGTGTGCATGTATTTTTTCTTTGGTCCGTGCCATCATCTCCACATCTCTGTGGCCTCTGAGCTGGCTGCTTTCCTGGCTGTTTCTCTGCACATTGGGTGGTGATGTGGTCTCACAGCCTCATCCCTGGTGTGCACTGTGCAGATGCCCCCAAAGCACCGCTTACCTCTGCAGACTTTTAACACACAACCTCTCTGTCTTCTTGTTTTGCAGTTCAGTCCTTCACCTTCACCCCTGCAGGTACTGTTCATTTGTCCCGTCTCTTTATTCCATCGTGCCACAGCACCCTCCGAAACATTTTGTTTTGCTAGGTTTAGCAGACCCGAGGCGATGTCTAATGCAAATGCAAAACCTCCCACCTCCTCTCAAGGCGGACAGACTCACCCACCCAAGCAAAGGGGAGGTTTTCACCCAACTTAAAATTTGAGAGATCTGGATTTGTGATTGGCCACATTACGAGGGTCCTGTAAATACCAAACCACAACCCATAGCTTTTGGTTTTAAAATACTGTGTTGTATTTTTGTGTGTGTGTGTTGTGTCTATCTGGTTTTGAATGAAAGCTCCATTCTGTCTGGTGTACCTTTCTTTGTGTCAGTTCTGGGTGAGAACATCTTCCTCTCCGGATTCTTCCTCCTCAGAACTACTTACCTTTCCGTTTCCCCTCCCAACACAGCTTTGGTTATAATTTACTGGTACCTTTCTCTTCCATAGGTGGTAGATGGGTATTTGCAAGGTGTATGTTTCATTTTCACCTGTATTTCTATTGCTGTGATTTGCCTCCATTTCTCCATTTCAAGTATTATTTCGTACATACACATACCTAATAGGAGCTAATTTGATAAGTGTAACTGTTAGTTGGTACTGTAAAGTATCTCTGACCTTGACCCTCCTCACTGGCACCATTCTTATACCAGTGTGTCTCTGTCTCTTGTGGTAAGATTAGAAGAGGAAATAGATAATGACGGATGTGAAGATATAGAAATGAGCCTCTATTAAAGATTAAATGAGCCCATGAGTTGGAGGGTTCCTCTCTGCTAGTGCAATACTGGTGTAGGAAGGGAGTGTAGTGCAATGAGTCAAGGTCACACAGTGCTCCTTCTGAAACCTCTGACATAGTAAAATGAAAATCCCTGTGTTCATTTAACACAGGGATTACGAATGGATATTTTAACACTGACAATTTTAACCCAACTCGACCGTCACCCAGTATATTTGTTTTTGTGATGTTGAAATCAAATCATTACTGTTCAGTAAAACAAACTGTTGATTAGCAAATTAGATTAACTAAAAAGATTCACTTGGTAGGCAAAAACTATACAATGAACCATGAAATAAGAATTGTCTAAGGTTGGAGAGAGGAGAAATGTTCATGGAAATTCCAGGAATTCCATTTTTGTTGCTCTATACTTCGACTTTCAGTGTGCATAATGGATTGGGGAATGTGTTTTGTCGATTGCAAAGTTGTGAATTGTAATGTTCGTGGGCTGAAACTGAAACACATGCCTATTGTGGAACTGTGAATTATTGTGCAATTGAAATGGAGAAAAACATCTGTGCCTGATAGCCTGTGGCTGCAGCAAAGCTTATCAGCTTGTGTAGAGCAAAGCTTGCACTGTTGACAAGGGAACTAAATGAAATAAATGCCCTCATGGATGATAAGGAAAATCTTGAACAAGTACAGCAAATGCTGCTGCTTTTGTGCTTCCAGCACCCGGGCTAATGTTACCTGAAAACCATGAGTGAATATGTATTGCTGAACATTTAGGATATGAAAAAAGGTAGGGTATGTGATAGGCCTATACAGATATGTATTTCTTTCTATTTTCACCGTTATTGTGATTTTGAAATAATTTATAGCCCTGCAGTCAGTGTGCAACACCCACCATATTCTTTACCTTTCTTCAAATGACATTGACGTCTTGCATCATATTGCAACATGTTATGAGCTTCTACAGTAGATGTATTTCCACCATAGCCTTGGCCATTTTCATCGAATGATCGCCTATTATACCCTATGCCTATGGCTATGTAATAATAGGCGAACAAGTATAGGCTAGGATTTAAGTTGTTATGCGAGGCCGATGTGTGTGGTGCTTATTGTTTTACTACATGGAGGACAAAAGGCAAGGACAAAATGAGGGCGAAGATGACGCAGATTGCAGTATCATGGAGCTGGTGGTGTTCGCTATGTGAGCCTGAGTGTGGCTGAAGAGTCTCACAGCATAGCACTTCTCAGCATTGGTGATTAGGTGATGTGCAGAGAGTGTCTTGTCTCTGCCTCCTAAAGCTGTCAGTACCGGAGAGGTAAATCACCACACTGTGGAGGCACTCGGCCAGCGGGGAAAGAGATTTGATGGAATTTTTATACGCTGATTATGTCCCCATCCCCCTTAATGCTTATTAAGGGGGATTAATCTGTATTCGTATTGGAGAAAGTGCTTATCTGGAAGAAGGAGGCGAGTGAGGCGCAGCCTCACAGTCACGTCACTCCAGCAAACATTAAAGTCCCTCCACAGCAGCCCAGAATGTGCCTGAGCACAGATAGGGACTTCAGAGACCTCACGAAGATGCCTCTCCCCAGATACTCTCTAATGCAAGTTGGTAGGGTTACAAAGGGATGTGGCTGTAGCTATGGGTGGATACAACTGTCAAAGCCGTATTGCATTCAAATAAACATGCAAAGCAGAAACCCGGAAGAGAATTTCCCATTAATTTCTCCCATTTCAGGGTACAACACCTTTTTTGTTGTTTTTCTTATTTGTTCGGCCCAAAAAAAATATGTTTTTTTGTCATGAGTTGTCACAATCCGAGTTGGCTTCGTCCAAGGCTTTAAGGGCTCGATCGTTGTCGCAACTTTCTAGATGCACAATTAGCGCATCTAGCCTAAGGGAACGGGCGTTCCCCCCTTAACATTGTTATTTTGGTGACCATTCTAAATCCCTTAAACACCTCCGCGAACCGTTACATTATGCATAGGTGTGGTTTGGGCGTTTCAGCAATTCCACCAATCTCTGTGGCACATCCCATTGCCTTTAAGAGATCCCTTATCTATGCCCGTTATGCCAAGCGTTATATTGTTTCAGCCTTACCCGAGACCCGCTGCAGCCTGGTGGTGCGCTTTTTTTTTTTACTCATGGCGCATGGAGCTCCAAGAACACGTCTTTTGTTTTAACCATATAACGGCGAGTTTACGTCCGTTTTTCACAATTCAAAGTGCTGCGTGATCACCAAATAT
>OOFJ01062373.1:0-14621 GCA_900323375.1 Benthosema glaciale
CGATTTTGCGACAGATCGCGAGTTTTGTCGGCGAGCACCAAAAATGGTCCCCGACAGCATTATCGGGTCAAATATCGTGTAGTCTGTAGGAGCCATAAGGGAACGTCAAAGTATATGATGTGTTATCTTGACTTGTCCTCATGTTCTATTGATAGAGAGCCCGTTATCTCTTGACTAAGATGACGCTGACCTACAAGCATACAATACTACTGAGTGGGTGTATTTCTTGCATTTACTTACTGATATAAGCTACGTATATTCCACTGGCTTCCATTCCTCATTAAAATTCTGTGTCTCACACCCACACAAAAATGCACACAGTCATGCACAAACATACAGATTCTGTATGTCCGCAGCTGAAAGACCACCCTCCTCCTCCATCTAGGTCTGTCACGACTCACTTACTTACTTACATTTTTAGTTGATGATTAATTATCATGATTAATGGAAGTCGCTCTGGATTAAGAGCGTCTGCTAAATGCCTAAATTGTAATACAAGTTGATGGGATGAATGGGTTTCTTTTGTTTTTGGCTTAAAAAAGCATGGACAATGACATGGAAATGGTGAAAATATGAAATGATTGTGCGCACACACACACCTACACGTGTGTGTGTGTGTGTGTGTGTGTGTGTGTGTGTGTGTGTGTGTGTGTGTGTGTGTGTGTGTGTGTGTGTGTCATTGGACGACCTGCTCTACCTCCTGAGCCAGTCGTGCGTGCAGGTATATGTGTGTGTGGCACTACTGTATATATGTAAATTCCCTAGGATAAAGGCACAATAATAAATGCACCATTTACACACACACACACACATTTGACATCCCACTCGCAGCATAGGTGCGTTTAATAAAATCTGATTCAATTATGTATGTACTGCTGAGGCATGTGCGGATGTGATAATGTATTATCATGAACGTGTGATGAATGATAGATTAAGTGGCCATCATGTCCCTACCTTTTTTATATGCAACAGCTGCACACAACGCTGGAATTAACTGGAATGACAGAAATATAACCCACTTTGTTCAATCCTGATTTCATTGTACGTCCATTAATGGACTAGAAGGATTTCTAGGGGAGAAAGCATTCGTAATAGATTGCTATTGGGCAAGCAGAGCCACAAATTGTATTCTGAAAATGAGAGTGAAAGAGCGAAAGCAATCACAGAAACCCTTATCAACCAGACTGTAATGAAATACCTTGGACATAGTAATCTCTCTCTCTTTCTATCTCTCTCCCTCACTCACACGCACTCACGTACACACATGTACAAAAGCACAACACATGCAGTGACCTTGCTGTAGGTGCAAGGTGACAGGTTCCTTCCATGTGACATCAAACGCAGATCCATATCACAGAGTCCTTGAACAAGAAAAGTAAACCCAATGCTGCGTGCAGTTTGACCTGAACCTGTACTAGTGCTCTCTGGTGAAACATAAATCATTACTAAAAAGCTTGGCTGAGATGACGGGTCAGGATTTTTAAAATCTTAAAAGATTTGGAAATCTGGTAGCATCATACAGGGTCATCTTATAAGATTCTCTGATTCTCTTGTAGTTTTAGTAACCTCAGTTTGCAACAAACTCAATGGTTAAAAGAATATAAGTGTGTGAAAGCATAAAACAATGGTTGTAGTAAATGGAAAAATCAAACGGTTTTCCCACAGGGGGTCGATGACACCATCTACTCTTTCCCGTCTCCCCCTTCGTTCTCTCTGCTCCAAACTCAGAGCATGAGGGTATAGATAGCGACAGTTGATTCAGAAAGCTGCTGCTCCAGTCGTTAGAACCAGTGTTCATTTGTCTACTAAAACTATGGTGAAATAAATCGACTATCTTTTTTACGGACGAAAACATATTGACAATTTTGTCAAATAGAAACTAGACTAAAATGTTAGGGAGGGACTAGTGGAGAAGAGATTCAGTAGATTTAATATAAGTGATAAATATTTGGTTGTGCGTGGGTGTCGCAGGCCAAGAATAGCCAATCTACAAGCTTGAGAGCTTGTAGATCTGCTATTTTTGGCATGTAACCAAATACAGACATTACGACACAATCATGGCCCACCAAAATACATTTTAGTTGAGTAAATCAACTGTTTTCAGCGTAGGCTTTATTCTATGAGCAATAGGCATTACTGGCAGTAAATAAAAAACAGTTTTGGACAGTTCCCGGTTTTATCTCGGCTCTTCTCTGCAGCTCATCGTATAGTGCCTTATTTGACCAAGATATTGAACTATTCAAGAGCTGCCCACTGCTCCTAGTTTAGTAGCCAACCTACAAGCTTGTATATGTTGAAAGTGGATAAAATTAGACACTGTGACTGGAAGAGGCCATATGACTCATCATTAGTTTAAGAGTGGCCTCATTGATTTCTTTATGTTTTCAATTTAGTGTGCAACTCCACTGTGATTTTTGTTTTGTTTTTTGAGCGGTGCCTAACCGCTCCATTACGTAGCAATGTGTGTATTTCTCCGGGTATGTATGTATGTCAGAGTACAAAACATGCAACACTGCAGCTCAGTAATTTCTCGACAGTTTAAGACACAGCCCGGCTCACCCAAACCCAGCACGCCGAAAGCGGGCTGGCCCCCTGGCCGTGTTTCTGGGGGTCTGGATGTTCCTGTTCCCAGGGACCCCCCCACCTGGGGAACCCCCCTTCCTCCCCCCAGTAACTCGGTCATTTCTCCACCGTTTCGGACGTGGAAAGGCACGCCGTAACCGGGCTGGCTCCCTGGCCACGTTCCTGGGGGTTTGGATGTTCAGGGGACCCCCTGGGGACCCCCACATGGTAACTCTGTCATTTATCAATGGTTTTGGACGCAGGATGGCTTGCCGGAACCAGGCTGCTCCCATGGGCGCCTTTATTGATAGATATACAGTAGGTTGACAGGAAATGGGGAGAGAGATGGGGGAAGACACACAGCAAAGTTCGTCGGGATCGGGACTCGAACCCGCAACACTGTGATGCCGGATTACCAGTCAATCATGTGATTATTTAACCTGACTGTACTTAATGGGGTGAGTACCAAGTTTGTATCTGTGCAGGATTATCATAGGTGATCATGGATGGTGTCTATTTTCAATATTGCTTTCTGCTTTGTACTGATTCTTGTCCATGCTGTTGTAGCCACATTTATAGGAAAAAAACATGACCAAATGATTCAAATTCAACCTCAACTCAATGCGATGAAATCAGGTTCTGGAGTCTGGACCTCTGCATTGCTGCCGATTTGACGCTGCAGTGCGTCCAGTGGTGCGCCCCTTCCCCTCATAGCATCGGGTTGTCTCTCACAGTAACAGGCTGACTGCATGGGCTCCCCATCAGTTCTGGACAGTGGTGGAAGAAGTACTCACAATTTTTACTAAAATTGTAAAACCTACAATTGTAAATACTACAATATAGAAATTCTCTGTTACAAGTACAAGTTCGGAATTCAAAATCTACTTGAGTAAAAGTAGAAAAGCATTGGCATCAAAATGTACTTAAAGTAGCAAAAATAAATCGTGAGCTTGTAGATCGGCTATTTTCAGATGTTATATAGGGGTGACGTGGTAACTGTATGTTTTGTAATACTGGTGAAAGTACAATATTTGCCTCTGAAATGTAGTGGAGTAGATGTAAAAGTACTGGCAAATGGGAATACTCAAGTAAAGTACAAATACCTCAAAATTCTACTTAAGTACAGTACTTATATACTTAGTTATACTTTCCACCACTGGTTCCGGATGTATGACGGCCCTCAGCCAGCCTAATCCATTCTCTCTCTGACCGTGACCGTTACCCATGGGTGGGTCAGCATCCAGCATGCCTCTTCAACCTCCTTAATCTTTAGTCTGAGCCTCTGTTGCACTTGCCTCAAACTCAACTTTATTGTCACATCTTAAGTGTACCAAGTATAAAGTGGGTGACATTTTTGTGTGGACGGTGGACGCTATGACTGAGGTTACTTTGTTAATACATACAAATATTCAAAGGGTTAAGAAAATGTGCATATACTGTAGCTATACAGGCACAATATTGGCAATGAATAAATCAGTGCCATTCTTGTGCCATGTGTCCCTATTTGAACTTGTATTTTCCATAGCCTACATCAAATTTCTACCATGGTTTCCATAGCGGATTCAAATGTTGTCTACTCATAATCACCAGTATGTTGTTATCAAGAAAGACCATGCAAGGGAGCCAGTATGGACATTTCCTACATATTGACGTTGTTGCTGTTGGCACGTTGTCTGACTACTCTATCTCTAACCCTAAATTAACCCTTTAACCTTTCTTCAACAAAGATGGCGAAAGCAAACATTCTTTGTTCTGTACTTATATACATACTGTACATACATTTAGTCCTTAACCCAGAAACCTAACCTCAGTCTTCAGTTCGGCCGCATAACATAAAGTGAAGTTGTTGTATAGCATTTTCACAATGTTTTCACTTCTGTGGCAGTAATTTCACTTGCGTTTCCTAGTCGCCTACTCGCAGGTAGGCCTGTACTGTATGAAATGTCCATACTGGTGATTTTGGGTTGATCGAAGCAGGTGTTTTCCACTTTAATTAAAAGGGTTGAAGGGTTATTAGAAAATATTGTTTTTTCCACTGGATGGTGAACCCTGAACCAGCACCCCTTGAGGCCCCACCTTAATTTGTAAGAGTAGGCCAATCCATTGTTTTGATAGACAGGAAAAAGTTTGAATTTATTATTGTTTATCTGCCGTGCACTTGCGCACACACACGCACGCACGCACGTCGCACACACGCACTGCTTTTCTCACTCGCATGCAAACACACTGGGGAGTGGGATGGTGTAGCAGATATGATATTGCCCTAAGGATATCTGCCAATATAGGTTTGAGGTCACATAGAGTTTCTGGCCAATATTGATGACATTAGGGATTTCCCATATTTCTCCATCCTTGATGATGTCACGTGATGTCACGAGTGACCAACCAACCAACCAAACAACTGATTGACTAGACTGGAACCCACCTATGCTTTTTATGGCATAGTAGGGTGTGCGTGTGCGTTTGTTTAACAAAGGTGCTTACCTTGTGTTACCTCTTGACCTAGTTGACGCACCCCTCCACATGGAAATCTAAATTGTATAAGCTATATAGAGACATATATTTGCTATTTATCCACATACCTGTATATGAACCTGAATATCGCATATATATATATATATATATATAACAGGCATAAAAATGGAAACACATTTTGTTTTTAGATGTTTTATTGGAATCAGTTTATTCAGTATTGGACAGTTGCCGCTGTCCATCTGAAAGTTCTCCAACAACTCTTCCTCAGAAGTGAACTTGGTCCCAGACTTTTTTTCTTTCTGGAAATAAAAACGTCTGGGTTTCCGAGGCTACTGACTGATGGGAAATCACAATTTCATAGTAAATGCAATAATGTGTATGCACTTATAACGAAAGCATTATAACACTTGTTGTCCAATTACTTGGACCACTAAACTAGAATGCTGCTTCCAGCATTTTCAAGAATTACAGCATGCCCTGCTTGCAGAGTTCTCGAGAACCTCTTATCCAATCGACTTCACAATCAACACTGCACTCCATTGGGTCATCAACAATGCACCCGCCAAGTGTCAATCACATGAACACATATAGTACATAAATCAATTCCTTGTATTTAAGTCCTGTTACACTGGGTCCACAGAGAGAAAATTAATGTATTGCATTGTGGATGCAGTGCCTCCTTTGGTGCAGTCGCATGGGGCTGCTCTTTTGCGGCTGCATTATTCAATTTTCCAATAAGCTGTCACCTTGCCCTGGACCACAACCATTTGCCTATATTGTGTCTTCTCCTCGTCTTTTTGTGAAAAGGGAAGGTGAATCAATTAGTGCAGATATTGGTGTTAATTACGTTATAGACTGGATCCCAACAATGCTTTTTCTGGCATAGGGAGCTGCCGGCCGGATCCGCCGGGAGAAACTACACGCACCTGCGCAACATTATACTAATAGAGGCCTATTTCGGGGTGGAGGTGAGCGGGTGGGGTCGGCATATGCCCTTACTGGGCTGCATTCACATATTCAAAAGACTTATCTTATGTCTGTCTTGTGTCTGTATTTAATGGCCGCTCCAATGCATTTCCAATGGAAGCCTATATGGTTTGACCAAACATTTAGTTCGATGAGGGGGAGGGGGGCAGAACACATCCATCAAAGGTGTGTTCAATCATAAGTCAGGTGTCAGACACAAGGCAAGTGTCTTGAATGCTGCCCAGTAAGGGCATATGTCGACCCCACCCGCTCACCTCCACCCCACCCACCCCGGCCATCTTGGATCCTAAAAAATGGGAGTGGGGTGGGGCCGAGATAGGCCTAGCGACAGGGAGAGAGAGGAGTGTGTGGACGTACGTGTGTGCCTGTCTGCGTCAATTTAATAAGGTCTAGGCGATCAGAAATCAGCAAAGAGTGAGTGATGCGCAGCGCAACTCCATGCCGAAAATTGGAATGGAATCAGCCCCAGACTTTTCTTTTCCTCCCTGGAAATAAAAAGTCAGGGGGTTCCGAGGCTAATTACGTTATGTATAATATGTTGCAGAACCTTTGTCTGTTTTAAAGATAGGTTGCAAAGATATCTGAACTGTAATAAAGTGTCCAATCCGGTGTGCCATCTGCTTCAAGTAGGTTTCGTACCCGACACCAGGGCCTAAGTTTCTCCATGGAAGAATAGGGATACTATCTCCAATTCCTGCAGATGTGCTAGTTCTATTGTATTAACATACATACTCTACTATATACAGATTGATTAGAAAATGATTTGTTAAAATAAGTCTGGATTCAATCTTTAACAACACTTGTTATAAGACTGCAGCAGAAATAGGAAGTGTGAATTTAACATTTTCCATGTTATTAGCATTTAACAGCAGGTCCAACAAATCTGATAAGCAAAACTAGAAAACTAGAAAAGCACTATAAAAATATGCAATAAAAATGCAATTGATTATTATTTGAACATTTTGTAAATTCAAGTCGCAGTCTTGAGTTCTCAGGTGTTTATTTATATACCACAGAGACTTTCCTTTTACAGTCAGGTGGACCATAAAACAGATGATATAACATCAGAGAAGCCATCCAATCAATTAGGTCTAAACCCTGAACCTGAGAAAGGGCCAGAGGGAGTTCAGGCCCAGGAGAAAGCCATTGACATTCAAAGCAGAACCAAGCCCTTTCCTTATCAGTGGGCAAAGCTGTGGAGATTGTGTCCGCTTTAGAAGAACATGAGTGCCGTTTCCTCCTCACCAAATGATTTTCTCTGAGACCTAATTTATACTTTGTCTCATGACTGAATCACACAGTCATGCGGTTCTATTTTTGGTGAAAAAAGAACCTCCTGCATCGACAGTATTTAGACTATCTATGAGGCATGGTCTAAAACAGCGGGCGCAAATGTGTTGGCAATGCATCCACCTCCATTTTTTCTTGTACAATGGTGTGTTATCTCGGCTAAGAGCGTGCGGCACCAGGCATAACATAAATTAGACCAAAGGGTCTTCAACTAAACTCGGCACAAAAAGTTCAGAAACGTAACTTTGGTTTTGGTATTTTATTTTATTTTTATCGTTCATTAGTCACCTTTACAACGAGGTATAGCTTGTAAGGATTCCAATCGGAATCAGCCAATCGGAATCAAGGATTGGATTGAGATAATGTGATATAATGATGTCAGGTAACCTTCCTCCTGTAATATCTCCTCATTTATATCCAAGACATCAGTGATATCAAGTTATAAATGATTTGCTTCTTCTCAGTTATGGTCTTTATTTTAACCACCTATTTAAGCATGACAGAGACACTGTGTCCTAGCAACACATCATTTTAAATGCTGGAGATTCAAATAATGTAGGGGAAAAAACCTCATAAATAATAAATGTCATGTTTTTTGAAAATTAGTGTTTGAACAGCTAAATCTACCCAGTCCCAACATAAATCATCCAGTAAAGAACGTACTATGGTAGTATGCTGTACAGCAGCGGTTTCCGAACCTTTTTGGCCATGCACCCCCTGTTACCTCTGACCTGACTTAGCTGACACATACCCCCACATGGAAATATGAATTGCATAAGCTATAGGGACATACATTTCCTATTTATCCACATATAAGCACAAGAAACCTGAATATGACGTACTATATGCAGCATATAGGCTATATTCTGCATATACTTGCCATACTGGCATATATGTTAATATATTTAAAATAAAACCATAGCACCACCATTAGCCTTTTCATGTCGCGCACCCCCTAGGAGGCGCCCGTGGGCTGCATGCGGTGCATACCAAGAAAATTGAACAAGATTGTAGGTATAGTATTGTTGTTCCCAGAGAAAGTGATGGCCTGATGTCAGCCGAGTATTAACCACTTACTTATTTATTCACCTGTGATAGTCTGTACGCTTTACATTTTGTGAAAGAAGACTCATTTTGTAACTTCATCATTATTAATCACAATGTTTTTGTTCATTGAGGTTTGGCCTTATAGATGGAAATGTAGCTTAAATTTTTACCGTGTTTCCTTAATCTTTAGACTAGTCGTGCAGTCTGGTACAAAATAAAATGTTAAATGTTTCAAAAATAATACAGACATTATTAGCTTGCGTCCCTTGGACTTTTGGAATTTTCCTGAGCCATCTTAAAGGTTTCATGACATTAACTTTCATTTCTTTTTCATTTTTTAGGTTGTACACCCATACAGCCTGGACTTTGAACATTTAGTGGATTTTCTGTGGGTTGGGGTTTTCTCTGTGTGTTCTGAAGCCTTTTGAGCTGCAATGAGAACGGGCAAAATCCCTCAACAGTGACATCTGCTGGCGAATTGTTATGTCATATATGGGATTTGCGGACTGTTACATCACAGTCCACAGGCAAATCAGAGCACTTGTTTGAGCCAGAAAACACTAGACCACAGAAAAGTATAGTGAGTAGCCTTGATTTAGAATATGATGAACATGCAATTAATTTCCAATGAGAGCATAATGTCTTCTGTCATATCAAAATGCAAAATAAGTTATTCTTATTCATAGACAGTATTGTCCCTTTGGCTGGTTGTTTTGATTCTTTCACAGATGCAACCATGCAACAATTTTGGCAAGACAAATACCATTAGTGTGTGTGAGTGTAATGGAGAAAAAATAAAAATGATAATACTGAGTGCAAGACATCCATGAAATAAAGAATAAAAACACACTTGACATGAACACTGCTCACCCATTACTCCCTCCCTCCCATCCTCAGGGACCATAGACAATTGTAGGGGAGAGCTATATATATATACATGTCTACTTAGAAAATCATTTTATTCATGATCTTTGCTGAATATATTCTCTGGAATGACCTGACGTTCTCCTTTGGCCCCCTTCTTCCTCTAGAGAGAGAGAGAGAGGCAAGAAGGACAGACAGTGATATTTTTCAGCCGTTTTCACCTGGCCTGACAGCTTTCACTGTGTATAATTATTAACTCAAAGTATACTGACACATTGGAAGTTACACACACTCACACACATATATTAACCTACTTCCAGAGCCCTCTGGGAAGTATAAATAAGGGGGCTTGCCTTGTATTGAGAGACGGATACAATAAAAGATGGAAAGGAACAAAGGGATTAAGAAAGACACTAAGAGAAGGAGACACAGGAGTGACAGGGTAAGATTAGAGCAGAAAAAAATTCATTTGGAATCCAAGAAGGGCATTCCTGAAGGCTACATACAGTACAGTAGTACTACATAGCCGCTAGGATTTGAACGCTACATCTACCTGTCAGGCAAAGGGAAATACTGCCTTTAAGGGAGATAGGCGTCATGGTATTCAGGCTGGGATAGGTGCCTTTCAGGCTTTGTGTCACAGTAAACTAGTGCCATGTCTTTATTCCAAGGCCAACGGTCCATTATTCCACCGCTCTGTTGGTCTGACTGGCCTCATTAACTAACCCTATCCCTACCTCTAACCCTAACATTTACCTCACACTAACTTAAGGCTTGTCTGACTACTGGGACGCCAGAATAATGGGAGGTCGGAAATTATGAGCGGACCCCTAGTAGTAAACCGTGCAACTAAAGAGGTTGAGGGATGGGGATGGTGGTCTGACGTTTCAGTGTCATTTTTGCACGCCTAGAAGCCAATTAAGTCATTGAAAATGTGTCAGTCTGACTCTGACCCCCTGACTGTGACTTGTCTGTCCTTTACTGAACTGTATCAGATTACTCAAGGCCTTTTGAGGAACTGGGGAACAGAAGGGTATTTAATCATAGACGAGCAGGCAGACAGACAGGCAGGCAGATAGACCGCATGGTTGAAAGACTGGGGAAATATAGACAGAAGACAAATGAATTAACCAAGACAGGGGTTTTAGCTCATATGCAGACCGCTGAAGTGATGAGATAATTGGATGTAATTAGGGTGTTAGAGCAGTATACGGTATGCAGGAGCAGCCTACTTAGCTCTGGTGCTCCTATGTAAAAATGTAGGAGCACCAGCACCACAGTTCGCACACACGTGACACGTGTGACCCGTCGCCGCGTTGCGGACCCACAGCGAACACACACACAAACACATGTAGTCGCACATTTTGGGAAAGTGAAAACCTGGCGTCGTTATTGTGGGCATTATGCTAACGGTCCCTGCCCGTGTGTAAATTCTGATAAATTGCTCCAGCCACTGAAGAGAACTGGGCAGAACAGATAATCTTTGAGGAGACATTTGGAGGAGAGATCTGTTGCAACATGCTTCCGGTTAAGGTTAGATTAGGAGTTTGGGTAGGCCTACTAGGGATAGTAATAGACTAACCCTAACCCAAACCCTGAACCTAACCCTAAAAGCGCAAGCATGTCAAACATCGCGAAGGGTTCAGGGTTTGGGTTAGGGTTAGTACTCAACCCAACTGTCAATCACAGTGACTACTGGCCAATCACAGCGGGATTTTCTAGAACTGTGGTGGGATACATAAGCACGCACCTCCTACACTAGGGGGATAGGGGTTAACAGTTAACACAGTACGCATTCACCAGTTGTTCAGTCTGCAACTTCTGTGACCTGCCATCTTGATATTTAAAATACCCTGGGGCTTCCGGACCCGGCCCTCTTTTATCACATGCTATGTGTTGGGTGCTTGCATGCAGGCTCGATCTCCCCTCCATTTAGTCTAGTTTAAATGTCAGACACGTCTAGAAGGAGAGTCTGCGAGACTCAGATGATATGATAGTTTTAGTATTTAAAATCTAGTAACACCCGTGAGAAAGAGAGCAGCAGAGAGAGAGAGGGTGGGGAGTCAGAGTGAGAGATGGACAGTGGAAGTGAATGGGTGCATTCATCAGTCCACATGAACGCATGCACATTGTGTTCCAGATTTTGATCATTTTGTACATGCTCACATCCCATCTCTGACACACATACAGGGCCGGATTAAGACCACTGAGGGCCCCTGGGCACTGAAGTTCGAAGGGCCCCCCTCCCTACACATGCACGTGCAAATCTTTGCACACACGCAAAATTGTAGCCATTTTGGGGCATTTTGGGCCAGTTTTATTGGCCTTTTCCTGGCCGCCTACCCTGCACCAGAGTGACAGCAGTAACAAGCACATTATTTTTAATTTTACAAGCAAACGGGTGAGAGAATCCGCCAGAGCCAGTGTATTTCATGTTTTGTTTTGTTCTTTTTCACCTGAGGCTATGCATGCAGAATGAAAACAAATCAATGCTGGATGATGGACATCACATCTTTTATTCCATCAGAATCACCTCTCCACCTGACCTCACACAGCCCAGTGGGCCCACCCACCTTAAACAGCCAATCTAACACCCAATTGCACTTTTCAGCTCTATTCTCAGCAACAATAAAACACTATTTCTTGTAGACACCATTTATTTCATTCTGATTAATGGGGACATTTTCTGTGGAGCAAAAACATTTTTTATGGCCCCCTGGTGCCCAAGGGCCCCTGGGCATGTGCCCAAAGTAGATCCGGCCCTGCACACACAGACACACACTCATATGCACACATCCATATTATGCACACACATGCACACATTTGCACTTTTATGAACATTCTCAATTCAAATTACCTCCTATATCTTTCTCTCATTTCACAAGGATTATGTCTTACATCAGTGAGATTTTCCTATGCTGCCTATCTCTCCTATGTCCTTGGAGACTCCCATTTCTACCCTAACAAGCACAAAGGCAGGAACAGTAAGCCAGCATGAAGCTCCCCAGTCCCCACAGACGTGCCTGAGGTCGGAAACAAGGGAAACAATGGGGAGTACAGGCTTGAAAAGACAGCTGGCTGAGTCACTGAATAATATATTTGAGATACAGTGTCCAAGCAGGCCAACAGCCTTAACCTCACACACAGTAAAACCCTGAGTGTTAATTTATCTCTAACGCTTGTTACTGTGCACTTTATACAAACTCTAAACTATCGAAGTGAGCATAGGATAGGATATTTTTGCCAGTTGGGTGGGACTTTTACAGCAACTACATTTTCATTAATTCCTCAAACACTGACTGCTCTGCAATAGAGGGTATGCACATGCATAAAGTGAGTGTCAAATTGAGTGGCAAAGTGAGCAATGTTGTTTAATGCAACCAGATAGGACTTTTCTGTTTGGATGTATGGGATGTCAAGGCCAGAAAGTACTTTTTTGCCACTCAGGAGGCGTTCCCGCAAAACTTCACAACCTTCAACCTCTATTACGTCACGAAACCACTGACTAGCACACACAAATAATGTGCCCAGCAATGCACAGCAACTTGAGAAAACCTTCCATGAATCATCTGTAGTGACACTTGTAGGCAGCAGCAGCATTTCCTCATTCCATACATTGTCATGTCAGCCATGAATGATGGAGCTCTGGAGGACTATCGACTGCCTGTTTTCGCTGTAGATGCTAACGTCAGACTCAAGACCTATTGCCCTCACTCACCCACTCAACCGCCCACCCGCTACCATCTGTAGGTACTATTGATGATCACCTTTGTTTTTTCTGTTGTATGCAGCTGGCAGTCCAGGTGAAAGACTGGGTAGTTTAATCTCATTTGATAGAGTGAGGACAGGAAGATAAACTGCTCTGGGCTCATGGAGAGACTTTCATCATCAGCTACAAGAGCAGGAATGCGAAGAGCACAACGGTGTATAGTTGTATTGCTCTCCTGTGATGTGCGTGGGTAGAAAACAAACTTGGTGACGATGGCGACAGGTGCAGCTACTCATGCAGCCTTTCATCTTATTTTCTCGCTTCCATGTCCCCTCACCCCTTCTGGAAATACACAGGCTGACTTGTCCACGTCTATGGGAGCATTAATATGAGAGTTTCAAAAAAGTGTGAATCTTCTTAAATGAGAAAACATCCAAAAGGGAAGCACGCACATCTCAAAAAATGTTGCCGGGTGCTGGACAAAAAATATACATACTTAAAAAGAAGAAGGATGTCCGCACACCTTGCTATGGCTCCATGAGTATTTTATTCAGGTCATTCATTGAATGACCTGAATAAAATACTCATGGAGCCATAGCAAGGTGTGCGGACATCCTTCTTCTTTTTAATCTTCTTAAATGAGCCTTGAGGGGAGTTCCTACACTGAACATGATGACCACTTAAGCCCTATATAGTGAAAAAACGTAATGATCGATGACACAGATTCCAAAATGTCTTCATTTGCTTTGTGGCTTTTGAATAAATCCCACTCCATACGAAAGAAAGGCAATTTAGCACTTGAGTGCAGCTACTCTCTCTCATGGCTCATTTGACTCCAGTATTTGAAGGGAATCAACTTTCATTCAAAGCCATAATCCATAGACAATGGGGAAGAAAATCTCCCAGCTGCCATCATTCCCTCCTTACAAAAGGACATTATAGCAATAGACCAACATACACCTGACATAGTGATGAGATCAAACGTGAGGGTTTCATCATGGTTACTTCAGTATAATGAGTTTTCACCTCATGGCTCAGGAGATTATATGGAATGTCTCCTTCACAAGAGGCATTCCATATAATCCTTTTTGACTATGAGGGGGTGGTCTCTGTGGATAGGGTCAGAATGAAACGTGGATTATAGGGCATTCTATATGTCACATTTAGGGTGTTTTAAAAATTAGATTATAGCTCAGAGGTTGCTGTGTACTAAAGTATTCAACCTATATCTGCCATGTTTGGGAACCTTGTGAAGGTTATGGAGGTGAAGAATACATTTCTGTCTCATAATTCATGAAGCGAACTTTGTGAAGTTATATTTTTATAATAAGGATATTTCATCTTGAGCGAAGACAACGGAAGAGGCAAAGTTGTATATATTGAGACGCTGTCGACTTTTCTTTCTTTCTCTTTGTTTTATTTTGTATTTTATTATTTTTTGTGTAAAATTTGGAAAAAGTACAAATACAATTTTAAGTGATAAAAAAAGGAAGAGGCAAAGTTCACCATTTTGCATTGTCCAGTTTGCCTCAATCGCACTGCCTGATGCAGCATCACACAATTAGCTCTTCACTAAGCGGTGGGGTTTAGCCATTGTCCAAAGCCAATCCAAATAGTTTAGCAACTGTTGCTATGCAGGTCAAGCTTTCTTGTCTTGTCCCCTCACTGCTAACGTGCCTATTGGACA
>OOFJ01062409.1:12687-23538 GCA_900323375.1 Benthosema glaciale
CCCCCCCCCCCCCTTGCAGTGTTAGGGTTAGGTTTGGGGTTTGGGCTAGGGTTAGCATTACTATCTCCCCCGGATGGTGTAGTGTTTAAGATGTTGGACTTTCACACGGGAGACCCAAGTTCGATTCCCGGGCACAAAAGACCAATCACAGCTTGTAACGTCAGCAGATCTCCACACGCCCCCTTCCTGGTTCGTGACACTCCCTGATCTCCACACGCCCACCAGAGAGGAGGCTGCCTCCAGATGATCATGTCCATACTTTTGACTCCGAGGTGGAACAGGGGTGAGTTGTCCTGTTGTTACCGATATGAATAACATCAGATTGCGGTAAACAGCTAGTCATGAATTCTCCTAACAGTGGTCATCATTGGATGTGCACTCACCGTTCCGCTGCGTGCACGTTGCATGGGATTCATCTCAGGAGAGACACTCATGAGTCCAGAACTGCCAGCAAAGTTCTCTCCCCAACTGTACTGGTTGGGATCTAAATAAAGACGAGGGACAGTTATTACAACTCTTTCAAAAATATATATCTTTAAGTTTATCAAAGTCACTCAGAGTTGAGGTAGTGATGATTAAATGATTTCGATTAATAATCTCTTGAATTTTTAATCATTCAGATCTCTGGATAATTCAGAATAGTTAATAAATCTCATATAGTTTAGTGAATAGTGAATCTCAGATACTTCTCTTTCATAATTCGTAGTACAACATCCAACAATCTTTATTTTTCAAAATGGTCCTTTTCCCAAAATAATTAAAAGGTTATTATTTTAATATCAAGGGCTGAAAGAAGCACAAAGGAGCCCTGTTAATCATCAAGTGGATAGCCAAAGCTTTCACCCATTAAAGTCCGAGACGTTATGCATACTTGATCTCGGGAAATTGAAAGTTCATTCATTTTTGTAATACCAAGTTTCCCAACCATTTTCCAGTTTCGCTGTAAGTGAGGGAGGGGTTTGCATGGAGTGGGCAAGAACTGAGGTGGAACAGTAGAGAAATAGGAAATAGTTAGAAAATCTCTCTGTTAATACAGTTTCAGGCTTCCTAAATATTCCAGAAATTAAACAGAATTATTTGAATCTTTGTGACAATTTCTCTCAGTAAAATTCTGTTAACAAATGTCAATTCCCACAAACAATTGTTGTGAAATCGATGGGGCAATAACAATGCATTTGTCAAACTTGGTGTTTTCCAAAACATTTCTGGCATTAACGCCACTAAATCATGTTGGTGGGGAAATTGTGTTCTGTGAGGGCTTTTCCTCTTACTGTCTTCCTCGGCTCCTTTGAGAAAAGCTCCAATGGCACCGAGATAGCCTTCATGTCTCAGGAACAGAGCTTGAACTTCACCCTACAACACAAAACAATGTGAAAAAGCAATAAGCAATAAAACGGTTAGACTTAGGTCGCCTTCAGACTCTACCGCTTTACTGCGATTAAAACGAAGCCTGCTGCGTATTGAAGGAAAGTGCGCTTCGTTTGGCAGGTTTGAAGGCTCATTCAAATCCTGATGCGCATCAAAGAAACGCATTCTACTCCTCCAAAAAACGGGGGTTTCTAAATCGCACTTGATTTCGAATCTGTGCAGGTGGGAATGCAATCCGCAGCAAATAAAGGAAATTAAGCAAACTATGGCCATGAATGAGGAGTACAGTTGGAGACGGAGAAGGGATATTTTACGCAGCGCTACCGTTACTGTGAATATTATTGCTTTAAAAACACCGCAGATAAGAGTAGCCTATTCTGTCGTCTGTCTGTCTGTAATGTGTGTGATCCAAGTGGAGGCTTTCTTCATCTTGTTTAAATATAAATACTGCAACATTAAACATATGCTTAAGCATGATCTATAAAGTGTATAGCTAATGGCATGTGCATAGTAGCATACTCATTTTATATGACGATCGGATAGAGTAGCCTAGGCTACAGATTGTAAAATAATTAATTAATTATGTTTGCGCTCCCGTACGTGTCTCCAATGTGCCTCGGCAACGTGCCCAAACAGTCACAGTCAGTGCTAACGCGCGCACGCACGCTCCGGATGACAGCGCAGTGTGAAGGTAAAGCGCAGCAGATTAAATGTGCAATAATTGCTACTTCTCCGCCCATTCGCATCGAGTCTACCGAAGTTTTAGGTGGGAAGGCGACCTTAGACTGGACTTAAAGTCCAGGTGGGCAAAAGAGTTTATCAAACTTGATAATAGGGCTTGGACGGTTCACTTATATTGCAATTCTTGATTATATTGCGCTTCTGCGATTCAACAATTTTTGCGATTCGATATCACAATTTCTTTGCAACATTTTAAAACAATTATAAACAATATAAACCATACACCCTTACTTGATAACATATTCACTTGACTAACCAACATGACTGGTTGGTTAAAGCACTTAGGGTAAATACAGAAGAGGAGTCCTTGCCTTGGTGAAGAAGTTGATACTGTAAGTAATAGTGTGCATCGTTACAGGATGACCTCTAATGAAGAAGCCTCCAAAGTAGACTCTGGAGAGGTTGTGGAGCTTGGCGTACAGGCAGGCCAGCTGCCCAATGTCATTACTGATCATGTGGAGTAAGCTCTTGGCCATATCTTCTTTGGAGAATTCTATGGATCGATATTAAACATATATGCACAACATATTAAAAGAAATAGCAATAATAAATAACTGATCATAAACACAAACTGAATTAGGAGGGAGCCCCTTTTGAATGTTCAAAACATCTACTAAACAGGGTCCATTGTATTATGTACTTGTACTTAACCAGGAGGATGAATGTCAAAAGTGAATGAGTTTTTAAATCATTTTAAATACATACTTATCAGACCTACCCGTTCACCCACTTCACAATAATCAGGGAGTGCGTCTATCTTGGTTCAATGCCATGTCCACATTTCTCAACAGTAACACAACTAGGCTGCACTATCTACAACTAGGCCTAAGGTCGGATAAGCCACCAGTTATTCCGTTCCATGAGTAAGTATGCAAGTATGCGTTATCACGAGAAGAGATGCAATCTGTCTTCCCTGGGAGAAATAAGTCCTTGACTTTGTCCCATTTGCACACTCTTGAGTTACAAATGTACATCCGAGGGGGAGAAAGGACCCTATTTTCCCTATTTCCTTATCCCCAAACTTATTTTCCTTATTATTATTTTTTAACTATTTTGAAAAACATTTTTGGAATAGTTGATCTACAAGCTCTAGTTGAACAAGTCTAGTTGAACAATTAAAAAAAAAAAATAAAATAGAAAAAAAAAAAGAAAAAAAAGAAAAGGGCAAAGAAAAAAATAGGGCCCAAGTATAGAACGCTGGGGGACCCCAGTCAACAAACCACAGTACGTAACATTTAAGTGGTTAACACTAAGGATTTTTTTT
This sequence comes from Benthosema glaciale, assembly GCA_900323375.1. NCBI lineage: Eukaryota > Metazoa > Chordata > Actinopteri > Myctophiformes > Myctophidae > Benthosema > Benthosema glaciale. Next base: position 16,061 of record OOFJ01062409.1, read on the forward strand.
ACTGTGCACGCTAAAGAACATAGGTTACAGTATGCTGTGACTTTTTGACATTTAAAGTTTTCATTTTTCCAAGTAAAATGAAGTGTCCTTGCATCACCTGTGTCTGCAGTAGCAGACTTCCCAAAGCTGCTGGCAATAAGATCTCCAGTCAAGCCCAGGCATCCATACGATCCTCCGTAGATATCTTTGACAAGCATATCAACACTTGTGTGCTGCCCTTTTGAGGCCAACTGTAGTAATTCATCAAATCTCTGAAAGAAAACAAAAGTTCAATTAATTGGCTTGTCCTGAATAAATATCACACTTTGTACAGTTTCCCAGTTGTTTGGTTTTCTGAGGGGGTAAAAAGAAGAACAAAATGTATACTGAATTGCCTTTTTGTGTATGTGTTCCATTCTCTGTCAACATTTTTTGTATCCTGTGTATATTTTTATTTTTTTGTTGTGCAGCACTTTGGCCAATGCCTGTTGTTTTAGATATGCAGTATGAGACATGCACTTACTTACACGATGTGAACAAATAATAAAGATTGTTGAGTAACTTTTTAAGACATGGTAATAACTGTTATTGTTTGACACCAAGCATACAGTTATGGGCTAGAGGGGTACCTTTGTCTTGGTGAGCAATGCTCCAAGGCCCCAGAATGTTCCTCCACCTATTGAACTCCCTCCAATGCGCTCAAATGTGTCCTCTGATTCAACCTATTTAAAGGAAGAAGAAATGGAAATGATATGAACCTCAATGACAACAGAAGAGATGAGTTTTTAGACTGTGGTGGAAAATGTGGATTGACAGTGACACCTGACAAAATGTCATTCACAATATTTTCTATTTTGGTGAATTTAGTTCTTGTATTATTATCTTATGTATTGCATAGCTCTTCTGAAAGGGTTTCTGTCATATTATCTATTGTCACCATTAAAAGAAACCATCTAACCCCCTGCTTAGCAACCGTCTCTGCTGATATGCATGCTTCTCTTTAATATAATTTCAAGATGCCAAGAGCATTGTCTGGCTGCTATGGCTCTGACCTTTGTAACTTATGTACAGTACTATTATTCGTAATCTCAGCGGTGTCAGAAACCATAGCAGACGGTAGAACAATATTGCTGGTCTGCTGTACATCACTCTAATCTAAATCTAGGCTGTAAATCGAATTGACAGTATGTAGAGTAGATTCCTGTTGTGTGATGAAACCCGCAGTTTCACTCCCTGCTTGTCCACTCTACAAGTGATAAATACAATGACATGGTAATTAGCAGGAAACAGGACGGTAACCGATTGTCATAACCAAGGTCATACTGATTTTTCATTCATTTAAAAAAAAGGAAGTCTGAATAAGTACCTGAAACATAATTTGCCAGGTCAAAGATGCACTCGTGTGTGGAGGTAATGCCTTGTCTACTATATCAAATAAATATATATCCGTTAACAATTCAAAAGTATATATTTTGTTTCTGACCCTTTAAGAGTCATCAGTCTACCTTTCTCAAACCAGCACACCACTACAGCAGCACAGTAAGCACCTTACCATAATCACCTTCTCTAGAGTCTAGAGGGTTTAAGTGATTATAGTCTAGAGTCGGACTAGACTTAGTAAACTCAACCTGAGTGGGCTCTGAACTTGGAGCACTTTCCCCCTCGTCTCCACCAAATGGCCAACAAGCTTGTATATCTGCTATTCGGGCTAATGTTCCCACCAAAATGTTAGGTTTTAAGTGGTTAAAATTAAATAAAACCTTGGATCAACTGCTCAAGATATCATTACCTTCACAATGGATACCCCAGAGCCGATGTTGACCAGTAGGTAAGGGAAGATGTCTGGGTGGGTGTTCTGGAAGCGGAACTCTGAGTCGGCGTGCTTGGCATAGACAAAGGCCTCATGGGGGATGTTCCTCAGCACAAAGTTACAGCCCTTGATTAGGCAAGTCATCTCATCCTCCTTGTCCACTCTAGCACAACGCAACACATTAGTATACAGAGACCTATACCACCGAATGCCGATGTTTTGACCAATTTGAGATTTAAAGTTTCCAAATCAATTTGAAAAACTTAGCGGATAACATTAAAACAAAAATAAAAAAATAAAAAATAAATAATGTTTTGATGCACAAGATTTAATATATAGCGTAACAGTCAGAAACAGATTCTGATGTTTGTTTGTTTTAAAGCCGCCGCAGCCGCGTCACACACAGCATTTCCTGACATATCGATATGGTACAATACAATCTAATAGATAGACAGTCTTTTGTGGATGTTTAATCAAAGTTCACTGGGACACTCACCTGAGTCCAAGTTTCTTCTCAATGAGGTCTTTGAACTTGTGCGCTCCTCCACCTGTGGCTTTGATCACTTTGGTGTCGGTGTTGACCAGGTGGTCTCTGATGAAATCCAAACAGGTTTCAATGTAGGCATTTTCAAATTTGATAAAGTGCAGGCGAGCAGTGATCTCCTCCTGCTCTGATATTTCGTAAAGCTTGTCTTCGGCAGCATCCTACACAAAAATTATAAAAACATACATACATACAAAACACATGGCTGAGAGATTGCACAACTTTTACACAAGGAGTGTTTTGATATTGTTGAGTAATAGTACGAAAAACAAAACAAAAACATGCTCAGCAAGAAAACATGAAATTGTGGTTTTAAAAGGTCCATGACAATGTCACACACATACAGTACCTTTGTAGAGTGGTCGAATGACCGCACTTTTGCCACTTTGTGTTGAACGGTGGAGTAATAGGCGAGTTTTGTTAGGGATCCACCTGCATAAAGCAATGCAGCATTTATTGCAGCTATAGGACTGTATAGTTAACAGGCAGGCTAGTTAACAGCTAGAAAACAGACCTTCAGACAGTCATTATGAGGTTCATTGAGAAAGGGCGTAAAAAATATCACAGCGTTAAGGTATAGGCAAGGCAACTGGTGGCTGCTTTCTTTCTTGGGCTGTTTTGAGACTTGACTTCCCACATGCTAATGTTGCTAACTACTACTCGGCCATTGTACTTCTTATAAAAGTTGATCGTCTGCGTAGTTGCGTTACACGACTTGTCTTCGGCCACACCACCACAGAGATAAACGTGATGCCACGCAGTCAAGGTGAGCCGCGTTTGTGCGCCAGTTAGTTAATACGATCACTATAATCTGAAGCCCAGTCTTGTTTATTTCCAAATATAATGGCATGCGTGTTGTGTTGTCATTGTATCACACCTGGAACCAGGAGGACCAAAACAGTTTGAAACGCGTCGTCGTTGTGTGAAATGATGAAACATACCTATGTCTATCGCGAAGCACTTTGCGTTCTCCAGGTTTCGGAATATTTCGTCCGGTGGCAGAGTTATGCTTTTATCCATACTGTGGCTACTACTGCTCCTGTCAACTCGATCACGTTCCGCCATGGTGGCTCACCGTGGCTGATAGACACACACACTCTGACACACACACACACGCGCGCGCGCGCGCACACACACACACACGCGCGCGCTGAAGCCAGTGTTGCCAGATTCATTGTACGAGATAAATAAGCAGCCAGGTCTATGAAAACAAGCCCAAACAAAAGAAGCCATTCCACAAATGAGCAATTTTGTTCATCAGTTATTTGAAAACGACCCATCTACAAGCTCACAACGCGTCGAGATGCGACACGTTGTGACCTTGTAGATCGAAGAATATTGGTAAAATACCTTTTTTATATTACTATTATCATTAAAAAACTAGAGCGGTGCCCGTTGGGCACTGGCCTACTTGGAACGATGCAAGTTATTGGAAATACATTCCCCATTAGGTTATTACTTGCGCAAGCAGAGCGTGCAAGTACTGTGGCCGGCTGTGTATGTATGGTAGGCCTATGTATGGTATGTAGGCCTCCTCGGTGGTCCCTAATTGGCTGTTGATGGTGATGTAATTAAGATATGTTTCAATGTTGGCTGGGTAAAAGCAGAGCCTTATAGAGACAGAGTTCTGACAACTCCGTTCACTCCCATATACCTGTCTAAATACTTCCTTAATGTCAATGAAGTCCACTCCCACAACACCAGAGAAAGTTCAACCAACCATGTACAACTAACAAAGGACTAAATTAATTTCGCTCCTATGCCACGAAAATGTGGAATGCCCTACCAACAGTCATTATATTAAGACATGCGAATCCCTTGACTCCTTCAAAACCACTCTCAAAGGGCACCTACGGTTGGCTGCAATTCGAAACTGGCCTCCGTAAAAAAAATGATACTGCAGTATATAAGATTCCCCCAACCACCCCCTTTTCCCCCCAGCCGCAATTTTGTTACACAGGCTTTCCTCCAAGGTGGAAAGCCTGGTGACGAGAACATCATCGTGAGCCTCAGCCTGGGTGGGCATATCCAGAGCGTGGGCCATGGCCCTGTCCAGAGCCTGGACAGCGGCACTGTCCAGAGCCTGGGCAGAGGCATTTTGTGGTGGTTCGTTCCGACCGATTCAAGTCCGGGCACTGCACTCCCTGTGGTGGTGTGGTGCGGTGCGTCGAATTTGAAGCTGGTGGGGCGAACGGTTCTCGAGTTGCGTGGATTACAGATGGGCCGTACAGAGACTTCTCAGACTTGTGCATTTATAGATAGACAATAATTAGCTCTGGTCCATAGCTCCACTGCTTCTATGATTCTGCCTTGCCTCTGCAAGGCAGAATCATGGACCAGAGCTAGACAATAATATAACACAAATCCGTTGGGGTCCCTGGCACAACATAGTTTTCAGATAGGGGTTCGTGTGGACATGAAACCCACTGGTTTAAACAACATTAGGAAACTACAGCTTTAGAAAAAAACGCAACTTCACCAAGACTGCAGCAATACCCGTCTCAACTACATAAACAAGCCCAAAGTCGCTTATAATAAGCGGATATGGCAACACTGACCAAAGTTCACATGACATCACAGCGACGACCTGACATCACCGCCGTACGTTCTCAACGACCAATCACAGCACTCGCACAGTAGTGGGCGTTGTCTTTTAGCGTATGAGATAGGAGGATTGTGTTTATGTTTGTTTCTTTTCAATGTGGGATCATTTGTTTTTTTCTCAGCTGAATCTGTCTTCAGAGATAAGTTTAAAGTTTAGACAAGTGGCTTTCAAAGTAGGCCTACCTGAGTCTCTGAGTGTACAAATGGGAATTACAACTTGACCTAAAGGTCATTTTGAACCCGCATAACCCTAGACCCAACCCTAGACCCAGAGCCATAGAGTATAGACAAGACAGATTTGCGAAATTGAGGGGGCAGAAAACAGCCCCGTCATGTGGTTCATGCACTTGCACGAGTCCATAGACTCCAATGCGTTCCGTAAACGTCTGGTGACCTCCACTAGAGGTCTATGGGCCCTATTTTGGGCTTCTTAAGTACCAGTTCTTAAGTCTTAACTTAAGAGTTGGAGGTGTGGTCAATGCTGTTTAGCCATTTTGAGTGGCCAGACAGCACTGGCCACACCTCCAGTTCTTAAGTTAAGACTTAAGAACTGGTACTTAAGAAGCGCAAAATAGGGCCCTTAGTGTCTATGTGTAGAAGAGCTGCCATTGGACTGGCCCCATGAAGTGAACGGAGTTGTCGTAACTCTGTCTTACTCTATGGCTCTGCCTAAACCTAACCTAACTAACTAACCCTATACCTAAACCCAGGGGCCCTTGGCTCACAGGGGCCTTCAGGGGAACCTGGGACGCGGGTTTGAGGCCCTGACAAGGGCTCCTGGGAACCTTCATTGGCTGTTGATGGTGTTAAATTTACCTCAAAAGATGATAAAAAATAAGTAAATGAGAAAACCTGAAATAACGCTATGGGGGCCCCAGAATATTTTCGGCCCATGGGCCCTCGTGGGGGGTTAATCCGTCCCTGACCTAACCGCACGGTACACGTGCAGTTAGGTATTTTTGATAGATTCATCAAAAATACCCAACTATTCTATTGATTGATACTGCCATCCAAATACGTGAGGGGGGCGTGATTTTTCATTTACTGTTTTCATTCATTTTTAATAATTCTTTTGGAAAAGAGCCTCCTCCAGCGCCGCTCAAAGAATAAAAAATAATTATTAAAATTAGCCCCCTCACGTATTAGGACAATATCAGTCAACAGAAAATAGGTTGGATGTTTTCGATTAATCTATTAAAATTTTGTTTGAAGTTATAATGGGTTTGTATAGGAAGGAAGCGGGGCAGCTAAAATGAATGTCAAATATCTAAATACTGAATCAAGCAACTTAAAAACTGTCTGGGATGTTCACATAAGCCTGAGTAGACTATATAATGACCAAAACATTTTTTTAAAGTGAAATATCCCTTTAATCATAAACATGTTTGTTTATCTTTCATAAAGGTATGGCATTCTGGCACAAACATCTTTGACCAATGTGGTATTAAATTTAATTTGTTTGAGTTGCTCCACTCTGTAGTTTTCTACCAGGGCCTCCAGAGGGCAATGTTGACTCGACTCTTCTCTTTGGTGATCTGATGGACTGAACTGGAGACCTCAGCTGAAGCAAACATGTCTCCTTCATGTTCTTGCATTGTTGTAGTGCTACTTTTAAAAGTGGGGGGATGCCCCATAAAAAATGTGCGTATCCATAAGAGACTTGAGCTGCTCAATGCAGCTGTTGATTCGCTCTCTGCGTAACTTCTCCACCAATGGTTTGCTTATCTGCAGGAAGAAGAAAGCCATATATACATAATGTAACCAAATTCTGAAGAACAACATACATTTGGTACAACCAATTATGAAAAACATTTGAAGTGTCCGTTCAGTTGAGTCTTCAATTTACTGAATTTGTGGTTCAGAGTCAAGTTTTCCTTAGAAGATGTGATGTGCTGTGTAGAGGTCTCTGTAAACTGTACCGCAGAGGCATATCTACCATAAGGCAACGAAGGCTATAGCCTGTCCAAATCCATTTCTAGCCTGGCCAAAATCCATACAGTAAGAAAAAAGAGGGGACAAACACTAGACCAACTACACTGGAGAACTGTTAGTAGACAGCGGATTGGCCATTTGCGCGTATATCGCAACCCTCAATCACTCAGCCTTTCTGCCTTTGTATTGTACTCATCTAGCAGTAGCAGGTATATCTCATTGAAAACTTTTAGTGCTGATTGTGCGCGGGGGGGCTTGGGGGGTGGACGACGGACGATAACCACATCTTGCCTGGCCAATATTTTAAATTTAGCCTGGCCAACTTGTAATTCCTGCATACGGCATACGCCCCTGTTGTACAGAGAGAATCTGTTCTTCATCCCTCCTATTTATAGTCCCCAATCTACAATTGACTTTCTCACAGACTTAGACAATCAGAGAGCCAGGTAGGAGAATGAGAATGAGAATGAGGTGGACGACTGGGGGGTGATGGACAGTGAATCTGGGAAAGTGGTGACCCTGTAAAGAGAGCAGTCTAATAGTTGGGATCAATGACTTTGACTGAGCACACGCTCATCATCACACACGTGAGAGACAGACAGCAATTAC